>CAKNXH010049961.1:0-28135 GCA_932178445.1 Andricus quercusramuli
ATATGATTTTTTGCTAAGTCGACTCATTCAAAAGTTATGGCAGATTGAAAATTAAAAAAATACTTTTTATTAAACTTCCATCAGACTTTTGATCTCAAAGAGCTCAAAAGCATTGAACAGCTTCATTTTTGAGCTCAGAGACCTCAAAATAACACAAGAATTGAATTTTTGAGCTCGAAGAGCTCAAAAACATCGCAACCAGCGGCTAAATTGCAAACTTTCAATGACGGAAATTAGCGGGAAGTTGCAGGAATGGCCTTTAGGTCAACCGTTTTCCAAAATTTTTGTATTCAAGTCATTATTCAGGTGAAGTAAAGTTCAGATTTTTTTTTTAAATTAAGTTTCATAAAATTGGTTTTTCTTACGATATTTTCTAAAAATGTTATTGATTTACCAAAAACATTCGATTAGTTTTACGAAAAATAAGATATTTCATGTTTTTGAGCCATTATTTTGTGATAGAATATAAAAATTGTAAAAATTATCTTTTACGATTTAGAGTTGGACTTTAACCTCGAATAACTTTTGAAAGAGTCGACTTAGCAAAATATCATATCCGACATTTTTCGTGGATCATTAAATTCTCTACAAGAATAAGTTTTCGTTTTCACTAGCCAATTATTCGTTTAACGCATCAAAAATCGAAAAAAATATATAAAAAATCCCTGCGTTATTTAAATGGGAAATCAAAAATCACAAACTAAGAGCTCAAGCTTCAACAGAATTTTTTTTCGTCATTTCTGACAATATTTTCATGGTATCTAAAGTGTTCAATGGTTTTGAGCTCTTTGAGATCAAAAGTCTGATGGAAGTTTAATGAAAAAGTATTTTTTTAATTTTCAATCTGCCATAACTTTTGAATGAGTAGACTTAGCAAAAAATCATATCAGACATTTTTTTAGATCGTTAAATTCTCGACAAGAATAAGGTTTTGTTTTCACTAGACAATTATTCGTTCAAACGCATTAAGAATCGAAATTTTTTTTTTTTTAATTCCTGTGTTATTTAAATGGGAAATCAAAAATCACAAATCGCCACCTCTCAATATTAATATTCAGAGCTCAAGCTCAAAAAAATTAAAAGTTTTTTCTGGCCCACCCTTATATATATATATATATATAATTTAATAAATTTCAAGTTAAAAAAATTAATGTGTAACGATACAGATAAATTTCCAAGTACAACTATGTAATTTGCAATTGGAATAAGTTACTTTTTAGCTAAAAAAACTACTTTCAATAAAAAAACAAAACTTTGAAAAAATAGTTGCAATTGCAAACAAAGTGATGAATTTTTAAATAAAATTGTAAATATTTAAGTGAAATAGATGAATCTTAAACCAAAAAGATGATTTTTTAATTAAAATGATGAATCTTCAACTACATAGAACAATTCAATTCTTGACCAAAAAGTTGAATTTTCAACAAAGAAGATTAATTTCTACAAAAAAAAAAGAATCTTCAAGTACAAAAGATAATTTTTTAACCAAGAAAGTGCATAATTACACTTTTAGTCAAAAAATGAATGTTCAACCAGACATAAATTTGTAACTAAAATTATGGAACATTCAACTGGATTAATAGTTACATGTTCTGGGAAAAAAAAATTGTAAATAAAAAAATCCACAGCAAAAACTAGTTTTCAATGAAACAGCTCATTTTTCAAGCAAAGAAATGAATTGTTAATTAAAACGATGAATCTTGAATCATAGAAATTAATTTGTAACAACAGAGTTTGCTTTTCAGCCGAATAATTTTGTTTCCAACATAAAATATGAATTTCCAACTGAAAAAATAAAAATGATAAATAGTCAACTGGAATACTTGAATTTGTAATCGAAAAGAAGAATTTTTAAACTAAAAAAGATAAATTTTCAACTGATGAATATTCAAGTGAAAGTGATGAATATTCAAGTGGTACATTCGAAATTTCAACTAAAACGATGATTTGTTTAACAAGAAGATTATATTTTTAATAAAAAGATTGATTTTGTAGCAAAAAAGACTAATTTCCAACTAAAAAAAAAATGTTCAAACAAAAATGGAATAATTAAATTTTTAGTAAAGATGAATGTATAAACAAAGACATGAATTTTTAACTAAAATTGTGGAATATTCAACTGAAATAAGTTACATGTCCAGTAAAAAAAATTCAACTAAAAAACATCCAAAGAAAAAACAAGTTCTCAAGAAAAAAGCTCATTTTTCAAGCAAAGAAATCAATTTTTAATTAAAACGATGAATCCTGAACCAAAAAAAATCAATTTTCAACAAAAGAGTTTAACTTTCAACCAAATAATTTTATTTGCAATCTAAGGGATGAATTTGCAATCAAAGAAATAAAAATGGTAAACAACAAAAGAAGAATTTTTAAAGAAAAGAGTAAGTTTCAAAGAAAAATATAATTTTCCACACAAAAAATCGATTTTTTAACAAAGAGGGTAAATTTTCAACGGAATAGTTGAATTTTCAATTAAAAAAGTCCAATTTTCACCTACATTGTTGAATTTTGAACTAGAAAAGATCAAATTTCAACTAAAAATGGAACAGTTAAATTTTCATTCGAAGAAATTAATTTTCAACCAAACTGATGAATTTTCAAATAAAATGACGAATGTTCAACTGGAACAGTTGAATTTTATTCCAAAAAGATGAATTTTCAACCATAAAGACTAATTTTGTAAAGAAAAATTCGAGTTTTCCACAAAGTACATACATTTTCAAACAAATATTCTAATTTTTAAATTCAAAATATCAATGTTCAACCAAATAGTTGAATTTCAAGCCAAAGAAGGTAAATTGTTTTTCAACAATGCAGTTACATTTTCAACCAGAGATGACTTAAATTAAAATGAACATAAAACGCCGTCTATTTGTGAATTTTACGTACTGTCTCCTGTATACCTCCAAAAGTTCAAAATGTTTAAAACGGCAAACTAAATGTGACCGTGTATCTATATATATATCTCACAGCTGTTGTATAAAACGGCGCCAATTTCCCATGAAAGCTACACTACCGGCGACCAGCCCACGTTCCTTTTTGCAGATTCACACGTGAATATATATATTATTTAATTATAGCAATATATATTTAGCGCTGTAAATGTGATTAACAGATGGGCACCCTCAGCGGAATAGTTCGCGTAGCGTCCTTGCGAAGGGAGATTTTGGGAACAACGAAATTGCGCTGCCTAACCTTAAAATTCAATCCCTTATTTCACTCAATAAATACTGGAATCAAACATTTTTTTAAAATATTTCCTCTATTTAAAGAAGAGTAATTGCTAACTGGCTACAAAATGTTTGATTCTACTATTTATTAAGTGAAAAAAGGTGATTGAATTTTAAGGTTAGGCGGGCTCATCATTCTCATACGATTCGCGTATATAATTGTCTAAAACATTGCGTAACACTACCGGTCTCAAAAGTTCAAAAACAAATTATTACTCACTGTCTTCTTCTTTCTTGGTTTTTTGAAAACAGCAACGAAATATCTTTGCAACTGTTCAAAGATGCAACTGCGAAAAAACACACAGAAACGCACGCAGTGGCGACTACCGAGTACCGCTACCGACATCGACGTCGGAGGCTGCGTCCGGCTTGAGTGCACTGGTTCAATAAGGCTCCACGGCGCGGCGCTACCATTCAGCCTTTAAAGTTATTCACGTTACCGACGGGCGACGGTTTGCTACTCGCTTTTATCACTTGAGACTATTCACTTCACATTTGAACTTTTAATGTCATCACTTAATTTATAATAATATAATAACTTGGATTAATTAATTCTTAAAAATCAAAATGCAATTGACAAATTTATTGGAGATAAATATCGCAAGCCTCAGTTCCAATGTACATATCTGCTTCTTATTAATTATTATACCAGTGACAGTAGAAGCGATGTACTTGAAGCCGCCTTTTGCTGACGTCACTGACAGCAATTTTGTTTTTTTATATTTTAACGCTGAAAAATAAACTTGTTGCAATTACGACATGTCCATTTAACGTAGAATTTAACGTATTATCAAAATTGCAAAAGTTTACATATTTATTTTGTTTCTTTTATTAGTTGTAATGCCATATTACTTTAGCATTACTTTACCATTACTCTACCGTTACGCTGCAGCGTAACGTTTGCGTTCGGCCGGTCCGCCAGGGCTGTTCAATAGGAATTTAAATCTCAGCGGGATCCTCTGCTTTTCTTGTGATTGAAATCACTTAACCAGGGAATTGATTATTAAATAATGAGAGTTCTTTATTCTGGTTATCAATTTTATTCAGTTTCTTTTGAGTTCCCTACTTAGCACACCACGCACTCACTTCATTCCAAAGTATTAAAAGTAAGAATTAGTCTCAGTTCAACGCGAGTTAAAGGCTAGGGTGTACAAATGATTGTTATTATAAATAATAACAATCATTAGCAGGAAAATTGTCCGTAAAATTACGCTGCACACTGCTAGTACATATTGTCTTTAAATAATCTCCGTCGTTGAAAATAGAGAAAATGATTTTAGCACGAATGCGATTTCAGAAATCTTTAATTTGTAAGAACGAGCAAGGTTGAATCACAACCGATTCTAACGAGCGCGAATTGAAATCTGGTCAGAGGGTTTTCGACAAAGGGCTGTTCACTCTCGAGTTGAGACTCGAGTGATCGGATACTCCATGCGACTCGGCTGAACTCTAGCGACTCTAACGTTAGAGTCGCTAAGAAACGGAAAGGCTCGGAAAGAAGGTTTCGTTCCGACTCTTTCCGAATTGTATGGGACCTTTGCTTCCGATTTCTTTCCGAACGCCTCTCTTTCCGAAGGTTTCCGACGTATTTCCGAACGTTCTCCGAAGTGTACCACTGCATCTACTTCTTTCTGAACCTTCCCGATTTCTTTCCGAATAAATGTCGCAGTGTCCCAATAGCTTATTCCAAATTTTCACATGTGTCCCACTAGTTTATGTTGGTTCCAAATGTTCCGATTTCTTTCTGAATAAATGTGCAATGTAAAATATAAATTAAATTATGTAATTATTATATATGTATTACTTATATATATATTTATTTTTCAATAAATAAATATAATAAATAATAACATAATTTACTAATAAATTTATGAAATTTCGTTTAAAATTAAATGAATTGAATATTAATTGAAATAAATGTATAAATATAATGAAATGTAAAAATAAATATGACTAAAATGAATATAGAAATAATGAATATATTTTTATTCATGTTCTGCTAAATTTCAACAATTTAATCAAATTAACTTTAACTTTCGAATTTCCTTCTGTATGTTTCACTGTTATTTATTCTCTATTGAAAATAAACGGTTGTACGCAGATTTTTCCTGAAAACCTATGAATAGGAAAATTTCATAACTATCAAGAAAGCCTTTTTTACTTCCACACTTCAAATATTCCATTTGCGCAACTATCATTTTTAATTACTGTATTTCCTCTTTTCATAAAATTGCTTTTTTGTATTGTAAAAAAAAACTGTATATGAGATATAATTTGCCCTAAGCTGGACTTGTACACGCATCACTTGGCTCCATTTCTATACTAACACGAAAAAAACAGATTTACTCCAAGAATAACTGCACAAAATAATGTTTGACTGAAAACACCATGGGAAAATAGGTATTTCCGAAAATTTGTGTGATTCTAAACAAAAATCTTGGGAAAATCGCTATCAGTGTCTCTTGCATCGCCATTTTGTTTCTTCGACTTTATTCATATCGATTATGGCAGGTATTCGATTGCACTGAGCTCGATTGAACCAATGATCATTTGTAGCAAAGCAATTGAATGTAATTATATTTTTTGTGAGATCTACAAGAATCATTATCATTGGCAGATGTTGACGCTCATTGACGACATTTTTAAAAACTTATAATGACATTCAATTGTTTTGGTTCAGTCGAGTATCAGTGCCTATCGAATACTTACTATCGATTGGGTTTAGCGATTGCACAACTGGAAGCGAGTGAGTGAGTAAGCGACAATCTTAGATCAAAATGGCGCTGGAGACAAGCAGAGACGACGAGATGCTGTCAGAGCTTTCCCGAAGATTCTTGATTGAAATCGTTGAAATCACAACAAAATTTCGGATATTCCTATTTTCCCATAGTGCTTGCCAGTGTTTGCAGTAAAACGTTACTGCGGGGTCAGTTACTTTGTCAGTAAACCTTGTTTCTTATTGTGAATATGGAAATCGATCAAAGTGACGCTTCTATGGCTTTTCATCATTCAGTCCAGCTCAGTGCCATTTATATTTCATAGTGTATTATTTTTACCATACAAAAAAGGAATTTCATAAAGGGCTTATTATAGTAATTACAAATGAGAGACGCGTAAATGGAATAATCGAAATTTGGAAAGTTTAGATGTGATAATATGCAGCAATAATGTACGTAACGTACGAAAGTCAAAAAGGCTTTCTGAGTTATGAAATTTCTCTATTTCAAGGTTTTTAGGAATAGTCTTCGCTGGATTCAACGCAGGAATCAATAGGATTACTGCAATTTAAAATGCTTTGAAGATAAAAATATATTATTATTACGAGAATATTGTTTTTTACATTCTCATTGTAATGAGAAGGTATTGGCTTTATGTAAAATTTGACTTGGTCGGTTTTCATCAAATCTCCACGTTTCGAGACCCCCTGAGTCAGAAAAAACGATTTTCACGAAGGTGTCTGTCTGTCTGTAGTCTGTAGTCTGTAGGCACGATAACTTTCGAAAAAATAATCAGATTAGATTATGCTTTGGCACACTTTTTTAGGGCCTAAAAAACGCACGATATGAAAAAAAGTCAGGAGGAGAAAAACGTTTTTTTTTTAACACCCTACAATATTTTCATGACAACTTATTGAATTTTTTGAAAAATCAAAAATTCAAATTTTGATCGCACAAAAAAATAATTAAAAAATCAAAAATTCCATTTTGCTGTCAAACTATGTGAGATACGATAAAAGGCGAATCAACCAAAATTGTGCACCTGAAAAAGATCTACAAATTTGTTGTTATTCACTTTTTTATATGACGCGTAGTTTTTGTTTTATTCGAAAAAAACTGTATTGAAAATAGAACAATTAAATTTTTAGACGAATAACACAAGCTACGAAAAAAATGAGAAACATCAAATTTTGTATCCAAAGGAGGGCTACAAATTTGTTATGAATCATGTTTCGATAGGATGCGTAGTTTTTGTTTTATTCGTGAAAATAACATTGACAGTAAAAAAATCAAATTTTTGGAAAAACAATGCAAGGTACGAAAACAGATGAAGGAACAAAAATTGTACATTCAAAAAAGATTTACAAACTTGTAATAAATTTTTGTCGTAAGAATATATTCAAAATGAAAAAAAATTAACTTTTTTGGAAAACGGCACAAGCTAAAATAACATTTTAACTAATGAAATTTGTCGCCTAAATTATATCATTATTCTTCATTTAAAATCAAATACAAATTTAGTAATTTGTATACGACGACCATATAACACAAAGCACAAAGTGGGCGATCTGTGTATTTCGGAGCGCGAAGCGCGACGAACAAATCGCGCGCCGTGAATGCACTCAAACTTTTTTGTTTCTATCATACGGTGCACAGAACCGAGCCAGTCAGAACCAGTCGAAATTAAAACAAATTTAACAATCACTTCATATGTAGAGGCTTTGATAATTTTATAATGTTTGCAAATAAACTTTTTCTTTTCACCGAAATCGAACACGAAGTTCAAAAATCTAGAGGAACCGAGCGTAAAGCGTGATGTAAATACTTCCGAGCGCGTAGCGCGAGGTGAATACATAATCAAGCGCGAAGCGCGAGGTAAATATATACAGTCGCGCGCCTTAGGCGCGCTCAAACTTGCGAGCGAAGCAAGCCGCGCGCAAAGCGCGCGATGAGAATGTGCCCGCGCAGCGGGCAGATTTTTTTTTTATTCGATTCGGAAAGAAATTTGATACATTCGCAAAGAGTAAAGTGGGGAGTCATTCGGAAATAATCGGAAAGAAGTCGGAGAGTGGGACATTCGGAAAGACTCGGAAAGGTTCATGGGACAGCTCGACGTTCGGAAAGAAATCGGAAGCAAAGGTCCCATACAATTCGGAAAGGATCGGAACGGAACCTCTTTCCGAACTCTTTCCGAACCCTTTCCGACGCGGTCTTTCCGAACCTTTCCGTTTCTTCCACTAGGAGACTCGCGATCGCTTACGCTTTGGAGTATTATCAAGTTGTTTGTAAAATGCCGGAAAATGATTGGAAGAAAATTTTGCACAGACAGGTCAACTAAACCCGTCTTTCACAATCCAATGTGTCGATTATGACTCGAGAATCAGGAACACGCTCCCACTCCCATCAACTCGAGTAGAACTCTGCTCGACTCCTATGGACTCCATAGCGACTCCTACGGACTCCTTAGCAATCTTACAACTTGGCTAACTCTTTTAAATCCTGCGAACTCTCTCTCATTTTGGAGTCGCGATAGAGTAACTCTAGGAGTATTTAGATCGCTTGAGTCTCAACTCGAGAGTGATTAGCCCTTTGGTTTTCGACGATTGACTTCCTACCTCCCTAAGACCGTAAATTCTTAAAGAAGGGGTAATAAACCGGACCAGCCATTTTGAAATTTAAAAAGGGGCTGTCTCAGTTTCAGCCAATCTTTTAGCGCGGCTTAAATTTCAAGTCTAAACGCGCTCTCATAGCAAGTTCAAACCTGTAAACCAAGATTCATCTCCGCCAAATGCGTAGATATATAAAAACTACATAAAAAGTATAATTTATGGATTTTCAGAATATGCGTTCTTTAGCATGTTCAAACTTGTAACCTAAGATTCATCTCCGACAAATGCGTAGGTAAATAAAAACTGCATAAAAAGTATAATTTATGGATTTCCAGAATTCGTCTTCTTGACGTTTAGAAATTAACCAGAAACTTTTCCTGTAAATGTGTGACAGTACTTTCCTTGTTCTCAGCCAGGAAGTTACGCGATGATAGAGACAGGTTCAATCTTGTTTAAGATCTCATTAACCTTAATTTCATTTTGACGCAAAATTTGCGTCGAAACCTATGTCAAATTTAATACCCATAGCTTTTAGGCTGTGGTCCAACTGAAAGAGTTGAAACATCAAAAGAAGGAACCAAGTAAATAGATGAGTAAGAGATTTTAAATTCAAATAAACCATATTTAATTTTCCTGTTAGAACTTGCTTCAAGATTCAATTTGTTTCCTTACTTTTAGTTTAACTCTATTATAGTAGATACCTATTTTAAACATATACATACACCACTCCTAATAAATAATGGAATAATCCATTCCATTACAACTCCCCCCCTACAAGAAAAAGGATTGTTTCAAAAAGAAACATCCTTTTATTATAATACAATTATTTCGTCAAATTCTGAAGTTAATTTGATTTACTTACTTAAATATAAATGCAGGATATGACTCGCGTGGTAAGAACTCTTGGTTGGTTGATGGTCTGTTACTAGACCTATCTCAACGTAACCCACCTGTCTGAATCTCGTGTTGTTTTTTTTATACGTATGCTTCCGCCCCTCCCTTCAGTGACTGCTTCCTGTGAGACCTTGTTTCCCGCCCTTCCTTTAATCATTAACGTCGGACGTGAGTGTGGTGAACAATGTATTCCAAAAGGAATTTGCTCAAATACCTTTTCCTCTTTTTTTACGTTAAATTATTTTAAATATGTTATCACTTATGAAGTACTGGATATTATTGATGGAATTCAAGAATTCCTAAGCATTTCAACTATAATGCTAACCGGTTGAACAAAGCACAACTCATGTAAGTTCAATTAAATCACCTGCGCAATAACCAAGCTGAAATTTATAAGGAACAAGATTTTTTTTTATTTTATATATATATATATATATATATATATATATATATATATTTGAATTTCCTCTTTTATATTTAAATATTACAGAAAGAAAAAAAAACAAATTTAATCAAAAGTAAAAATAATAAATTTATTCATCATTTACAAGAATGATTCTTTAAAACATTACGTCTAACATACTTAGAAGGTTATTTCCTTAGTTTTATATTCTAATTTATATCATTTCCGAATTTTAATTTAAATTACGTAACGGTATAAGTTTCCCATTTCCGTTTGACGAAAACGTTCATGGATAGAGATTGTTATATAAGGTATTTTTTAATTATACTGAAATTAAAATTACCGCATGCACTTAGAAGGAGGAGGAGGAAGAAAAAAAAAAGTTCCTTTAATCCTAAATGACCGACGGTTGAGTCATCGCATGGTAATTAACTCTACTCTTCCTCAAGGTCGCTCACCACCTGATCAAGTTCTTCGGAGTCTGACCCGAAGGAGACATGGTTGAAGTCCTTCTCTTCATCGGACTCGACGTCTGAAACTAGGCCAGCCCATGTCTCCACCAACTCCTGCCCTACAAAGGCACAGTGGAAAAGGCCCTGGATACAAGGGTTTGTGGCTGGGTTTAACTCACTCCAGGAGACATCACACTGAACAGATCCCTCATCCCAGTTATGGAGGATGACTCCCAGGAAATCACTCTCCATCATCTCCTCATGGTTTCCGGTGCTGTCCCTGTCCGGAATAAGCGACCCGGAAGAGGATGCCCCTTCCGTGATATCAACTGTTTCAGTAACCTCGTCACGCACTGCTGCAGCAACGTCGTGGGGAGAGGAGGGATCCTCATTACTTCCCCCCTCTGCCAATTCCTCCAGACCCTGTTCCTGTTCCAGCCTATTCAATAATGCGGCCCTTACGGCCCACATGCAAGGTAGACATGTTGAGGCTGTTTTAGCTCGTGGATGTAGTAGCCACAACGCGGGCATTCTTTCGGCCGGGATAACCCTGCAGGGAGAGCAAGGTGGATAACAACCTCCTCCCAACTGTCCTCCCAGTCGATGACATTCCTTTAATCATTTCTCATGCTGGCTAGACAGCCCCAGTCTAGCTTATTTGCTTTGTTTATTATGATTTGAATCTTGCAATGATGCATATCATTAATGGTTACGGGGTCGTTTTCCTGAAAAGAAGATATTCCTTAGTTTTACCCTGTCCTTACTTCCAAAATTTATTTCCTTTCTTAATCCCCCTTTTATCGTTATCGTTTTATGTAACTAATTGTTAAACTACTCTAGTTCATAAAATTCTGTCATCCTAACATTTATTTTACTATAACATTTTTCTTATCCAAAAAAATTGACTCTCGGGTTAGTGAGGCAATGAACTTTCGAGTTCGAACTGCTAATCTATAATAATAATAATAAGAAAAAAAATTGACTTAAATTTCCCTTGAACAAGATTTTTATTTTATTTGTAAAGTGTTCATAAGATTACAACGTGGTCTTAAAGACCCCCTTTTATGAAATAAAATTGAAAATATTTTAAAGATTTCAAAATATTTAATGGGTTTTTCGATATTTACAAAAATTTCACAGATTTCAAAGATCTGAAAAAGGGTAAAGTACTGAAAAGTACACCGTATTTCAAAAATTTGAAATTACCCCGGAGATTTAAAACATTTCACGAAAATGTTGAACGTTTCATAAAAAAAAAATTTGAAAGAATTTCAAAGATGAAAAAATATGTACGCCAAATTTAAAAGATTTAAAACATTTCCAGAGATTTTTAAAACTTTCAGAGGGATGGATTATATATTAAAAATTAAGAATATAATTTGCTAAATTATAAGTTCATAGAAATGAGATTTATACTTGAATTTAAATTATAATAACTTATTTAATATTCACTTACTCGATTGTTTACGGCTTCCTGTAATCGTCTTATTAAATAAATTTGCTCGATATTTAATGTATTCATTGTCGAATTATTGTAATTCCTGTTTCCTAATTATTTGATTTCCGATTTTTCTTTTAGTTTTTTAAGTTTTACATTGACCAGGCTTTTCCTAGATTTGCGTCTTGAAGATTAATCTGCGTAGTTTTAAAAAGAAACAATATTTCTGGGATGAATTTTTTTTGCTACAGTTTCGAATCATACGCGCTTCAGCCCGAGTGGTATAGGAAATATACATATATAATCAGGCATATCTAATTAGGTTCTTTATTCTATGGCTAAATGCATTTTATGCCAAATTAGGTAAGTTTGTTCTAAATATTAATAAAATGTTGTAGTAAAGAAAATTCAATTTCTATAAATTATTGTTTATGATTTTTCACATTTAATATTTATAATATTTATTGAGTTTACATTTTTCCTAATCAGGCGCCAAATTTAAATCATGCAATCTAGAGTTTTTTTTATATATATTTTGAATTAGTTTATTATTATTTCTTTCTTTTTAATTTACACTATATAAATAAGATAGAGTTATTTTATTTATTCTGCCTCTGTTCTTGAAGTCTAATCTTTCCTACTGTTTGAAGGAAAAGGAATGGAACTGTAATCATGATAATTTGGGTACTCCTTCACAGAATCGTTCTCCAATTGACAGATTATTAATTAATCCCCGCAAGGATATGAGCATAGTTTGAGGCGATCCAAATGAACGATTTTGGAGGTTTTGTCATTTAATTTAATGAGAGCATTTCTTTCCCCAAGGAGTCTTTCAAGTAAGTATGGATCGTCATAATAAGGGCTAAATTTTTTACTTTGTCTTACTTCCCTTTTTAGATAAACCTTTGAACCTTCTTTGAAAAATTTTGGATTCATTTTTTTATCATAATATTCCTTTGATTTTAGTTTTGCTTGATATAATCTATCTCAGGCTAAGGAATGAAGGTTATCTACTTTTTGAAACAATTCTTTCAAATGTTCACAATATGTTTGATCCACTGATCCTGTGGGAAAACTTGTAGGAAAATTTGCCTCTTTTCCAAAAACCACGGTAAAAGGAGCAAATCCAGTGGATTCGTGAACATTTATATTATAAGAGAAAATAGCGAACCTGAGCCAATCATCCCAATTCTTCTCTCCTTTAAAAAGTCTTATATATTCAATTAAGGTTTGATGACTGCGTTCTAGAGAGCCCAAGGTCTGGGGATGATAAGCGATAGATTGGATTTTACGAATTTTAAAAATTTGGCGCATTGACTTAATTACTTGACTTATTAAATTTCGCCCTTGGTCAGTATGGATCACATTAGGGCATCCATAACGAGAAATAAATTTCTCGGCTAAAGCCTCGGCTATAGTTTTAGAATCCGTATCCTTCAAAGGAATCGCATCTGAATATTTTAAAAAATTACATTGTATCGTTAAAATATGAGTATTTCCTTTAGAAGTCACGGGTAAAGGTCCTACCAAATCAATTTGAATTTTTTCAAAAGGTTCCTTAGGTGTGTCTGTTATCATCATGGGCATTCTTGTGCCTTTCCTAACCAATTTATTCCTCTGACAGTTTTTGCATTAGCCAACTACGCGTCTAACATCTTCTTTCATTCCTTCCCAATAATACTTAGATCTGATAGCCCAGTAAGTTTTCGATTTTCCTGTATGACCCCTAACTACCGATTCGTATGGGAGGTTTTATAATTCCCCCTGAACAGATCATTGCACACAGTCCGGAATTTTGAAATATTTGTACAATTACTTTTTCGATAGACGACCAACTCAAGGATTCCAGCCCGTTTCCGACCCTAGCAAATTTTATAATTTTTACAGTCAGAGTTTCCATAGCCTTTTTCAAAGCTTCAAATACTGTGGGAATTGCATTTTAAAAAAATCTGACCGCTTCGCAGGCACATTCTCATCGCGCGGTTCGCGCGCGGCTCGCTTCGCTCGCAAGTTTGAGCGCGCCTAGGGCGCGCGACTGTTGGATCTTGCGCTTCGCGCTCGATCATATATTTATCTCGCGCTTCGCGCTCGATTATGTATACACCTCGCGCTACGCGCTCGGTTTCTCTTGATTTTTGAACTTCGTGTTCGACTTTGATGGAAAAAAAAGCTTATTTGCAAATATTATAAAATTATCAAAACCTCTACATGTGAAGTGATTGTTAAATTTGTTTTTATTTTAGAATGAAATGGAAATTTATTTACTCAAGGTTCTATCGACCTTAAGGAACACATTCTCATCCAGACACTCGCGCTTCGCGCTCGATATGTGATTTGGGAATAATTTGAACCTTGCGTTCCACGCTTGGTTCTGTGCACCGTATGATAGAAATGAAAAAGTCACGAATAAAACAAAAACTAAGCATCCTATCAGAACATGATTCATAACAAATTTGTACCTCTTCTTTGGATGAACAAATTTTGTCGTGCGTTTTTCGGCATAAAATGTTCATTTACGTTTGTTTTTTGTAATTTTGAAAATGCTATAACTCCGGTAATTTTTTTTTTCATCCGAAAAAGTCATTGAAATAAATTTTTCGAGTTTTGGAGTACTATGAATAACCGTACATAGAATTTTTGAATTTTGAAAAAAATGGTCTCAAAAATTTTCAAAATGCGCTCACTTTTTGAATTTTGATGAAAATTAGCTGGTTAACGAACTTGTTCTTTCTTCTCAGGCCCTGAAGAAGTGTGCCAAAGCACAACCCAATCTGATTATTTTTTCGAAAGTTATCGTGCCTACAGACAGACAGACAGACTACAGACAACAAGACTTCATCCTGTTCAGCTTTTATCACCAAACTAAATATATATCTGCCACCCCTGGAGAAAACTACCACTTCTCCTTTTGTTGGATTTTCTTTCTGAAAGTCTGTGATTAAGAATAATTTATTCTCTTCCAATTCTTTGTTTACTTCCGAATTCATAACCCCATCAGCAGAAACAAAGTGAGCGATATGTCCTTTTCCTATTGAAACTTCATCTTTACTATAGGAGATGCAAGTTCCTGTAATATTTAAAAGTTTACTGATTTTAATTCCGCTTGTCATATTAATTCTACCATTCATAAATCTTTTATTCTCAAATTCAAGAGAATTTCCAAGCTCTTTAGTCACAAAATTGTTACTTTGAACAACCTTCTGGTCAAGTTCTTGAGCACTCGGTTCATTCAAGAAGCGGCCCAAGAAACAATGAAACTCCTGGTCAGGTTCCTGAGCACCCGGTTCATTTAAGAAGCGGCCAAAGAAAATTTTTTTGTCAGTACCACGAAAATCGGTGGTGATTAGAAAGGACTTAAGGTGGCCAACCTCACGCTCGCCAATTACACCAAGCCCCTGGTTGTTGCCCACGGCAAGATGTAGAGAATCTGGGTTACTTATTTCATAACCCCTCATCGCTACACGTCCGATACGGCCTTTCAGTACATGAATGGGTACAGTGATGGTCTGCTCATCTACACCACTTACATCAATGGTGGGTGGAGGGATGTGAACATCCACGCCACTTACACCTACCCGGATACAATCCACATCAGTAGTTCCAAAGTCAAAGGCGGTCATTTTGAATATATTATTCAAACCCCCGTCCGCTGCATCGGATCCCAGAGAAGTTTGTTCCGTAAAACCAGTCATCTGGAAAAGATGAAAATCTTTTACTGAGGACTGCGCACCCCCATCGCTCGACATCTCCACACCATATTGGAGTTGATCCCAAAATTCCTCAATACTACAGTTAATATTGAAATTTTTACAAATATTGTCATCCTCCCTCTCATTCAGTCCATGGATCATGACGCAAGGGACCACCTCGTGATCTGCAGTTCTCGGAGGTAATTCCCTATTACCACCCCCCATGGTTGCCAGAAGTTCATTATCCAAAACCGGATTTCTCGAAAGAGCATCAGCGACATGGTTTATTCGGCCAGGTCTATAAACAATTTTATAAACGTATTCGCTCATTTTGATTCTCCAACGGCCCAATCTTGAAACTGGATCTTTTAAATTATTTAACCATACCAATGGCCTATGATCCGTTATCAAAGTAAACATTCGACCATAAAGATAAGGTCTAAAATGCCTAACACAGAAAACAACAGCTAACAGTTCCTTTTCTGTAACTGAATAATTTAATTCAGCATCATTCAAGGTCCTAGATGCAAAGGCAATTAGTAAATCTTGTCCCATATTTTCTTGACTTAAAACCCCACCCAAGGCAAAGTCTGAAGCATCTGTACTAAGGATAAAGGGTTGAGTAAAATCAGGATATTGCAAAAGAGGTTCGGAACAAGTTCTATCACGCAGAGTTTCAAAAGCAGTTGTCTCTATTTGAGTCCATTGGAATTTCACCCCATTTTTTAAAGGAAAGGTAAAAGGCTTAGCTATTTCAGCAAAATTAGGAATGAATCTTCTGTAATAACCCACCAACCCTAAAAATTGTTTGATATGTTTCTTTGTCTTAGGAATCGGGAACGCTCTTACAGCTATTATCTTTCGTGGATCTGGTTTTACCCCAGTTGGAGTAATTACATGGCACAAATATGTTATTTCCCTCCTCAAAAAATGACATTTCTCAGGTTGAAGAGTCAATCTAGCCTTCTTAAGTTTTTTTAGAAGTAATCTAAGTTTCCTTTCATGTTCTGCCAAGGACTGAGCATAAATCACGATATCGTCCATGTAAACGAATAATTCTACCCCCTGTAATCCAGAAAGTACTCTATCCATTACACGTTGAAAGGTAGCTGGAGCATTCTTCAACCCGAATGGCATTCTGATAAATTCTAGATGTGAATAAGGAGTAGAAAAAGCCGTCTTTTCGATAGACTCAGGGTCCATGGGAATCTGATGAAATCCCGAGGCTAAATCTAATATAGAAAAATATCGAGCACCTCCCAGCTGGTCTAATATATCTATAATATTGGGTAATGGGTAAGCATCTCCGACTGTTTGTTCATTTAGAAAACGGTAATCGATCACCATTCACCACTTTTTATTTCCCTGTGAATCTGGTTTCTTTGGAACTATCCAAAGAGAAGAGTTATAAGGGGAAGCTGAGGGCCTAACTATTCCGGATTGCAAACGTTGTTTCGTTTGGTTTTGTATTTCTTCCTGATGGATTTTCGGATATCTATATTGTTTCATAAAAATTGGGCTTGGATTGTTCATTATAATTTTATGAGTAGCCACTGAAGTAGCTCCTAACTTATCTCCCGGTAAAAAAAAACTGTTCAGAATATTCAAGAAAAATAGGCAAAAGACTCTCTTTTTCTATGTTACTTAATCCTTCCAAATTTATCAGTTTTATCAATTCAACATAGCGTTTAATAGATTTTTCTCTAACATTTGCAGGCATCTCTCCACCGAAACATGTCGGTAAAATTTCACATTCCTCTAATTCAACGGAAGGAATTGTCAAGTTCACCTCATGGGAAGTTGAGTTTATCATTAAGATCTTAATCATCCCATCTTTGTTTTTAACCAATGATTCCCCCGCGAAAATTCCAGGCCCAAATTGGATACGCCTCACATATCCCTCGTTTAGATCTGTTTTTCTTATGGAAATTTTGACGACCCTTTTTGTCCTAGCAGCGAGTTTAACATTCGAATAATTTTGAAATACCATTGTCATATTACCGAAGGTGATTGTATTGTTAGCAAAATTCAAAACAGCATGTAAAGCTTTTAGGAAGGTAAATCCAATAATCCCGTCTTGTTCGATTGGAAAATCGTCCCTTACTATTTGAAAAGGAATTCGAACTCCCTTTTCAGTTATCAATAATTCCCCTTTTGTTGGAATCATAGTAGATCCTATCCCTATTAGATTAAAAATTTTCCTTTTATTTATAGACACTTTTGGAGCAAGAGCCTTTTCTTTAATTAGATTCATACTTGACCCGGTATCAACTAAAAAGGTTGTTTTAAATTTAAGAAATTTCTCATTCAATAAACTTATTTCTGCTGAGGAAGCTGTAATCTCAGGAGCCCTGAGATGAAGAACTACCGTTTGACTCGTTTCAGGAGTTGCTTTTTCCCTAGTATTATTTTCTGAACCAGAACTTTGATCATTACCCGAGTTACCCAAGCGCTCCTGATCGTGACGTTTTTTAAGCTTGCAATATTCAAAAGTATGTCCCAATTTTTTGCAGTAACTACAAGAATATTTTTCTCTCTCTTGCTTTGACTTATCAAATTTTATCCCTTTTGTACAATCACGTCGATAATGACCAAACTCTTTACATCTGAGACATTGAAT
Organism: Andricus quercusramuli; assembly: GCA_932178445.1. Taxonomy (NCBI): domain Eukaryota; kingdom Metazoa; phylum Arthropoda; class Insecta; order Hymenoptera; family Cynipidae; genus Andricus; species Andricus quercusramuli. The sequence goes on from CAKNXH010049961.1 coordinate 18,053, forward strand.
ACTTCTCAAGTCGCTATTAATTTTACGTTGTGACTCTCCTTCAACATGCAAATGTGCAATTCTTTTTCGTGAGTCGTTTTTTTGTACATTGTTTCCCGGAAATACTGTTGTTGCCGCAGAAAAATCGTTCTGACTATATACCCTATTCCAGCTTTTCATCTGCAGATCCGCCTGACCAGCCAATGCTATGGCTTGATCCGGGCTTTTTATGTTTTTATCCCTAATTTGTAAAAAGATATCTTTGTTTAATCCCCTTACAAAATTGCTTACGGCATTTGACTTATGAGCCTCGCAAATACCTATTCCCCTATCTCCAGGCGTTGTTTCGAGAACCTGTGTGATAAATCGATTAAGTATTTGATTAACTCTGGCCCCATATTCGGGGACAGTTTCGTCCTCTTTCCTCGTTATGTTAGTTAATTCCTGAATCAACTGACTGGCATCTTCCTGTGGAGAATAAAGTTGTCCCAAGGTCCTAAGAATATCCTCTAAATTCATTTCCACCCGATCTTGAATATATCCACGTGCTTCCCCGGTAATTTTATTCCTAATTAAAATTGTAAGATATGGTAATTCCTGTTCCCCCACGATTGAAATTGCTGCCCAAAAATGTTCGATAAACATTCTGACGGACATGTTTTTACCATCAAAAATTGGAATTAAATCACAGACAATCTTTGAAATTTTTTCTGGATTAGTAGTTCCAGCCAAAGAAAAAGCGGAATTTGAAAAAGATGCGTATTGCACCGGAATGGCGGTATGCTGCATATTTCCTGAATTTATTGACCTTGAACCGAAAAAAGTTACAGGATAAGGATTTAACTCATTTGACCCTGGATCTCCATGCACGGACAAGCTAAGCGAACCAACAGGGGAGGTTGTTCGAGCCCCCTCTGTTCCTACATTTTCGTGGATCGGTTTTCTTGAGGTCCCTGCGGTAGAAGGGCCAGGAACATTCGGGCCTTCAGCATTAGGGTTTTTAGCCGATTTACGGCTTCGCAAATTCTATCGCATGATTTTGGTGATTTGAGCCTCAAATCGTACTTTTAAATTTATTACCCTAATTTATATTTTAAGAATTATTATATTCTATCCAATGAAATTTCTACAATTTTTAAGAATTATCAAAATTTCAAAAGCAAGCTCTTGTGGTTAAAATTAAATTTTATAAAATAAGTATAACCTTTACTTTTATCTGTCTTAATACTTAATTAAATTAAGGTATTTATTGTTAATTAACCGACGTTATTTAAATCTTCTAAAATTTAATTTTAAGTTCTTTAAAAGGTAAAAAAAATAAAAACTACTCTGAATTTATATTAAAGAAATCTGAAGTAATTTACAACTCCAAGTTCTACAAGTCCTGGCCGACTTTGAGACTCCTTAGTCACAGCAATGACCTACCGCAATAACAGATTCAACGACCCGTCGCTCGAAACCAATGTCTCTCACTCTTCACACTTGACTTGACGGTCATGAGAGGCACTTATCTTTTCTAGTGCGTGGGCCCCATGCCGCTTTACAACTCTAGCTTATGCTGTGCTAAACTCAAAGGAAACCCACAAAAACCTTTGAGAGAGTTGCAAGTCCACTTATTACAATAATTTTGCGGAATACAAAAATTACAATTTTAATCATTTTCATTGCTAATACTTACTGTTTCTGTAATTGGATCAGCAGACAACAAAATTTAGACAATTCAGAAGTACCAGCAATTTTGTCCTTTTCTTATTATTATTATTTTTTAAATTCACTATAAGGTACACTTTTACCGACACTTCACACTGATCAATTCTGCAATGAAGAGCATGCCAAAAAAGCCTTACTGTCCAAGTGGTCCTTGAAATCCCAAAGAGTTCCAAAATTTCCTGTTAATTGTTGGAGTCCTTTGCAGGAAGCTTTCCAAATCCTTGAAACATGGATTCTAAGAGTGATGCGTCCTTTTTGTCGATGCTTATAATGACATTATTCCCAGTATTTCCCATTAGTATTTTGCTTTGAAATATTCCACTATCCGATGTAACTTTGCAAAAGCGAATTCGAGGCTCGGTACCAAGTGCTGAGGCAACGGGATCCGTATCAGAGTCAGCATAAATGTAAATGCTAAATTTAACAATTCCGATGTGAATAGTGATATAGATTTCACGCCAGTTTTCTACAGAAATTATTGCAGATACTTGCCAATCCAGGTTATTAATAAAGAATTCTTCAGTTTCAGTTAATTCAAAGGGAGTTACTTCCATTTACACCAGATTTAATCTCAAATTAAAGATTTGTATAAAGTTCAGACTAATGGTCTCCTTTCCCTTTCTAATTATTTAAAAATTCGCCGCCAAATTTAGGGCATGAAAAACTTGGTTCTCCTGGTAAGCAGAAGTGATCCCACTTCTGACACCAATGTTATGACCCAACTGCTCCTAAGATGGCACTGGTTCCACTCCTGACGCTGTCTCCATGAAATTAACTGCCGATTGGTTAATTCCGTTGGGTTCTGTTCAATAGGAATTTAAATCTCAGCGTGATCTTCTGCTTTTCTTGTGACTGAAATCACTTAACCAGGGAATTGATTATTAAATAATGAGAGTTCTTTATTCTGGTTATCAATTTTATTCAGTTTCTTTTGAGTTCCCTACTTAGCACACCACGCACTCACTTCATTCCAAAGTATTAAAAGTAAGAATTAGTCTCAGTACAACGCGAGTTGAAGGCTAGGGTGTACAAATGATTGTTATTATAAATAATAACAATCATTAGCAGGAAAATTGTCCGTAAAATTACGCTGCACACTGCTAGTACATATTGTCTTTAAATAATCTCCGTCGTTGAAAATAGAGAAAATGATTTTAGCGCGAATGCGATTTCAGAAATCTTTAATTTGTAAGAACGAGCAAGGTTGAATCACAACCGATTCTAACGAGCGCGAATTGAAATCCGGTCAGAGGGTTTTCGACGACTGACTTCCTACGTCCCTAAGACCGTAAATTCTTAAAGAAGGGGTAAAATACCGGACCAGCCATTTTGAAATTTAAAAAGGGGCTGTTTCAGTTTCAGCCAATCTTTTAGCGCGGTTTAAATTTCAAGTCTAAACGCGCTCTTATAGCAAGTTAAAACCTGTATACCAAGATTCATCTGCGCCAAATGCGTAGATATATAAAAACTACATGAAAAGTATAATTTATGGATTTTCAGAATATGCGTTCTTTAGCATGTTCAAACTTGTAAACTAAGATTCATCTCCGACAAATGCGTAGGTAGATAAAAACTGCATAAAAAATATAATTTATGGATTTCCAGAATTCGTGTTCTTGACGTTTAGAAATTAACCAGAACCTTTTCCTGTAAATGAGTGACAGTACTTTCCTTGTTCTCAGTCAGGAAGTTTCGCGATGATAGAGACAGGTTCAATCTTGTTTGAGATATCATTAATCTCAATTTCATTTTGACGCAAAATTTGCGTCGAAACCTATGTCAAATTTAATACCCATAGCTTTTAGGCTGTGGTCTAACTGAAAGAGTTGAAACATCAAAAGAAGGAACCAAGTAAATAGATGAGTAAGAGATTTTAAATTCAAATAAACCATATTTAATTTTCCTGTTAGAACTTGCTTCAAGTTTCAATTTGTTTCGTCACTTTTAGTTTAACTCTATTATGGTGGATACCTATTTTAAACATATACATGCACATACATATATCCACATCCATCGATTAACTATAATTTAAAAGTAATGATGAGAATAATTTTACAATTCCTTATAATTGATAGTTTAGCTTCATTTTAACAATATTTATCGTAAATTTAGCGAAGAGAGAAAAAAAAGAGAAAAAAATTACCCAATTATTGCATCTAGACATTTGCGTTTTCAACTTTTTCCCGCGTTAGCGCAACTATCCCCTACTCCTAATAAATAATGGAATAATCCATTTCATTACAGAAGTACATCTTAAAGACGTATCCTAGCGTATCCTAACGTAAAGACGTATCTGTCCGCGTACTTGTCATTGGCGCGAAAATTTATAAACCGTAGAATGACAAACATGAAAAACAGTTTTTAGTTTTGCCTCGTCAGGTTAAATGTGTATAATTGAGTGTACTTGTGTAAATATACTCTTTTCGACTTCATTTTCTGTGAGCCAGGACATATATATATATATATATTAGGGTGGCCCAAAATGACAAACTTTCGATTTTTCATTTTTCCTGACTGGAAACCTGTTCCTGATACTGAAAAACTAATGTCCATTTTTTAAAATAATTTTTCAATAATATTTAGAGGTCGCGCATGGCTTCCAAAATTTTCGGTTGAATAATCGATCGAAGTTCATAAAATCGTCAACTGTCCGAGGAAGCGTTAACTTTTCCTGGGCACCTTTGTTACGGTAAGCGGATTATGGGAAAGTGGGCGAGGCACTTACCTGCGAATTTTATGGGCTTGGACTCAGGTTATCAGAACTGACAATGAGAATTTGAAGGTTCCTTCTACCTGTGTTACTCTACTGCTATATACTATATAGCTAATACTCTACTATTATATATATTAATAATTTAGTGTAATCATAGATAAATATGATAGTTTCACTCATTTCTTACAAAAATAAATTTATTTATTTAAACAATTTTCATAAAAAATTATTAGTTATTAAACATTTTTATCGATGAAAACAATAAACTATTTATTATATTATACTATTAATTGAGAATAATGATTTGTTTAAACAATTTTTACAACAAATTAATTGTTAGTAAATATTATTATCGAGCTTTATTATATATTCAAGCTTTAAATTTTAAATGTCTGAATAATTAAAAATAGTCATTTGTTTAAACAATTTTTATAGGTAATTTATTGTTATTGAATATTGTTATCGATAAAAACAATTCATTAGTCAGAAAATTTTGGATGCTTCAAATTTTTAATGGTCGAATAATTAAAAATAATTATTTGTTTAAACAATATTTATGAAAAGATGATTGTTAGCAAATATTGTTATCGATAAAGAGAATGAACTAGTTATAACATTTTTAATTCTTCAAATTTTCAATGTTCAAATAATTGGGAAAAATTATTTATTTAAATAATTTTTATAACAAATTAATTGTTAGTAAATATTTTTATCGATAGAAACAATTTATTAGTTAGAAAATTTTTGATGCTTCCAATTTTTAATCTTTGAATAATTGAAAATAATTATTTGTTTAAACAATTTTCATAAAAAATTAATTGTTAGTAAATATTTATATCGATAAAAACCATTTATTAGTCACAAAATTTTTACGCTGAATAATTTTAAATGTTTAAATAACTGAGAATAATTATTTGTTTAAACAATTTGCATTACATAACAAATGTTTGTAAACAGTTAGTAAATATTGTTATTGGATAATAATCTTTTATTATTCAAACAACTTTTATGAGGCGATAATGTTAAATCTATAAAAAATAATAATTAAAAACTAATCAGTTTATGTAAGCATCCCATTTTCAATAATTTCGAATACGAAATTCATATTTGCAGTCTTTACGATTGGGATAGATATTTCGAGAGAAATTTGTAGGTATAGACTATATTAGGCCATGAATGGATGAGCCGAGGCAACACGCCCACCATGAAATATGTAATTTATAGACTACCTGAGTCGCTTACGTCCGAATCATTTCTGGTTTTTGGTCAAAATCTTATTGATATTAATATTTGAATTATACGATTTTCAAAAGGTCGCATCCTGAATCTATGAAAAACAACTGTTGTAATTTTTAGCGATAACAAACACTATTTAGGGTCTGAAACAAGCTCTTGAAAATCGTGATTTTAAGCAAAAACAGCCATGTTTGAGACTTAAAAAATAATCCTAAAAATAATTTTTTTTAATATCTTTTTTTTCACAGCACTTTCTTCATTACTGAATAACGCGTTTCCAAAATTTCATTCGATTCTTCAAATAATTTATATGTTATATTTGATCATGAAGAAAAACGGACATTTTTCTATGTTAAACTCCATAAGAAAATAATAACCTGTGCGCCACCTCGAAATATTATTGGAAAATTATTTTAAAAAATGGACATTAGTTTTTCAGTATGAGGAACAGGTTTCCAGTCAGGAAAAATAAAAAATCGAAAGTGTGTCATTTTGGGCCACCCTAATATATATGTATTTGGAATGGAAGCTTCTAATGTGTCCCCTCAGGGTTTACATTTTTCTTGTATCTCTTCCCTATTCCTTTACACACCCCCCACACACTTACTTGGTGGTGGGAGGGGGACCTACTCTTTTACACATTCCGTCAATCGGTCGTCGACCGACCAACATAACGAAATATCCATTCACACCTTAGGAAAATTCAGTGAAATTTAATAATATTTTAGTAATCTTTCAGTGAGTTTCAGAAGGTAACTAAAATATTACTAGATTTAACTAAATTTACCGAAGGTGTGAATGGATATTCCGATATATTGGTCTATCGACGACCGATTGGCGGAAGGTGTAAAAGAGCCTTCAAGTGCGCAACGGAGACTGCTGCCCGAAAATCGTAGTTCCAGAAAATCTTGCACTTCTCGTTTCGGACAATTGACTCTATATCCCTTGGAGCGTTCGGCAGGGCAGGGTCGCGACAAACATCGTAAGAGCGACAAAGGTGGTAATAATAACTCTTAGGGCCGTATTATGTCTACAGATATACGTTGTTCCTGCGTGGGTCGGACACCCCGATAGTATGTGTTCTAGGTACTCAGCGTGTGCATGACACGCTCTGCACCTGTCACTGGGAACTTCTTGACCTAAAATGCGGGCGCGGTATGCTAAGGTGGTGATTACACCGTCCTGGCATGCGAAAATAAAGCCCTCTGTACCTGAATTGAGCCTGATGATTTGAGGGAAGCAAAAGTTTGCTCGTTTGACAAGGACTGTTTTTCTACATTTCTGAGAAAGTTTCCGTGCATTTTCTTGTCGAGTAGCTCTTGGTGAAATTTTCGAACCTCTGCTTTCCTTACTTCGGCTTTTAGACGTAAAGCATCTAGATGGAGTAATGCACTTCCTTCACTTCTGATGTTAAAATTCAGGCCAAGGGTCTCGGCAGCTTGCTCCGCGACTTTGTAAAGAAACGCTCCTTCGCCAATCATCTCGTGGCTTCTGACCATCTTTAGGAGAAGATCTCTGCCATTCGCAACGATGCAAGCTGTACTCAAAACAATTCGGCTCTGAAGAGACTGGAGATTCAGAAGTCCGCGTCCGCCTTGACGGCGTGAAATGCATAATCGCGGAACTGACGAATTGATATGCAAGCTTTTATGCATATGCATGATCTTACGCGTGGTGACATCAAGGGCCTTAAGCTCGTTCTTCGTCCATTGAACCACCCCAAACGAGTAGAGTAGAACCGGGACGGCAAGCATGTTAGTCGCAGATACCTTGTTCAACGCCGACAGATTGCAAGACCAAATCTGTCGAAGAAGATGCTTGTGTCTGCTTCGGAGAGACTCCTTCACTGATGTTACGTCCTGAATGCGGCTTTGAGGCAAGCGCAGGTATGTATAGGTCTCTCAAGTGTTAGGATGTCTAATAACACTTATATCCACAAGCTCAGGGTCCTTGGGAACGCCAGTAATCTTTCCTTTCTTCAAAGGAATTTTGGCACACTTGTTCAAACCAAAGTGCATCCCAATCTCTTCTATGTAGTTCTTGACGATATTTATAGCAGTTTGAAGTTTGCTTCTACCAGCGGCATAGATCTTTAGGTCATCCACATAAAAAACATGAGTGACCTGATGCTCACGCTGATTAGTGTCGCCACAGAGGTATCCAGGAGAATTTCGTAGTGCGAGAGATAGAGGCAGAAGTGTGATGCAAAAAAGCAGAGGGCTCATACTATCCCCTTGAAAGACGCCCCTCTGGAAGATGACCTTGTTCGTTGTCAGACGATGATTCCTAGATGAGATGGTAAATCTAGTTCTCCAAAGAGGCATCAATCTCTCTATGCATCTCACTATGTGTGGATGTACCTTCAAGCTTTCCAACAGACAGATGATAAGTCTATGAGAGGTTGAATCGAAAGCTTTCCGGTAGTCAATCCAGGCCATTGACAGGACGCGCTGATGGACTGTAGCTTCTTTACAGACACACCTGTCAATCAGCAGGTGATTTGTTTGCTATTGCCTAGCCTTAGATGGCTCAGCAATTTGTTTTTGACTTTGTTATTTCTGCACTAAAATTCACTACACTAAATCCCGAACCGATTTGAAAAAGAGAACACAACCTTAATTCTAAATGGTCAATTTGAGGTATGCGAAATGAAACTCGAATTTATGGGAAAGAAGCCGTTGGCGCAAAAAAACCCAGATTTATTTAAAACCAATTAAAAGAAACGAGAATTTACATCAGATGAATACACCAAATTAGAACGGAAATGCAAATATGAATGGCAATTTGAAAGCGACCACGCGGTCGCGGCCAACCGACGTTGGCGTCACACACTCTCGGTCACGATGGGTTTTCGTTTTCGATAAGTAGAGTTTTAATGAGATTTTCGATACATCCTGATTTCCTTCGATAGGAATCAGTGACGTTAAGAGAACATCCTGATTCTCTGAATTGGAATCAGTGGAACGTTGGAGATATTTTGCCTGATAGGCGATTGGACGCGACGGAGCTCCGCACGGACCGAGATCGATGGATCGAACACGACTGAGTGTACCGCTAGCCAACGCCTCTCGCCCGCTCGTCCACACTCATTTTCACTCTCTCTCTCTTTCTCTCTTCGCGCCCTCCCCTCTACCTTCTAGAAAAATTCGAATTATATCCTCGAGCGTAGAGATTCATACAACGTCGATCAGTTCACGACACAAGTGTTACGACGTAACAGCAGGTTCTCTCGACAGCCTGCTACACCTTTTTCGAGCCACGTTGTTCGTACATCTCTCGCCATACAGCCTCAATGCGTGGAACAATCCTGTTGTTTAGGACAGCTGTAAAGATCTTATACAGTGTGTTCAAACAAGTTATTGGCCTGTAATTCTCTGGTTTGGACAAGTTGCCTTTTTTCGGTAGGAGTATAGTGCATCCTAACACCAGCCACTGTGGAATGGGCGTCTCCGACTTTAAATATGAGGTGAAAATGCGGGCCAAATGTTGGTGTATAGAAGTAAACTTCTTCCACCAAAAGTTCTTGATACAATCTGGTCCGGCACCGGAAAAGTTCTTCGTGCCTCTAAGTGCTTTTTTCACCTCTTCGGCAGTGACTGATGGGCACTCCTCCTCAGATTTTATGAGGCTGCCGCAAAACTCCTTGAAGCGGATGATATTGTCAGTATCTTCTTTCAACTCTAGTGTTTTCGGGATCTTGTACACCTCTCTCCAAAAAGTCTCTACCTCCTTGGGCTTGGGTGCATTTTTTTCAAAAACAGGGGGATCACTGAAGAGGCGTGATGGGTCAGCGAGAAACTGTTGATTCTCCCTGATCCATCTCTCCCTCTTCTGTATTCTCCTCCTTGCGTCAGATAACAGCCCGATTTTATCAACAATATGCTGCTTGATTGTCAGCAGCTTTGACTTGTTTAGTGTGTGATTCAAGGTCCTTAGTTCTTGGCCGAACTTTCGAACCCTTTCCGTGTACGGCCTACCAGATGTTACGTAGTCAATCACACATTGAACATGGGACGCATTCTGTCTTGCCCATGCAATTTTCTTGTTCAGTTGATGCAAGCGTCTTCTTGTCATTTGATCCATCGTCGGTTTCCGCCTTCGATTTGAATCAGCCAAAGCACTCGCAGCACCATAAACGGAGCAATTGATGGTCCAGAGGTCGGACTCTGCGAGTTATCTCCACGATGGAAGGCATCCATTTCAGCCAGATCTTGGGGCTTAAGAGGAACGTGCATGTTGATGTTCCTCCTTGTACTGAAATTGCGATCATCTTCCAGAAGGTGCCTGCCTTCTGCGGTTGGTCCTAATGTCGTTTCATCTTCGTCTGCAGCTTATTCAAGCAGCGGTTGAGGAAGCGCTCCGCGTACATATCCATTTTTCCGGAGGTAGTCGGCTTGATTTCGCAAAGACTGATGCGAAACGTGCTGAAGCTCCGGGTGTTTCTG
>CAKNXH010049965.1:0-44834 GCA_932178445.1 Andricus quercusramuli
CACATATCTTCGCTCAAATTGTAAACTTAATATTGTGCACTTATTAGGGTAATTATAATATTTCTCTTGGATTTTATTTCAATTTTTGATTTATCTGGCCAGGCAACCTGTTTAGTAGTCTATAAGAATCTAAGTCTTTCTATCTTTTGATTGCCTACAGTTATTGGGTGTACAAATAAGTTGTACCTGTTTTATGCAACTTTTTTTTTATTTACGAAAATCTAACAAAATGCAAGTATTAATTAATATAGTGGCAATTTGTTTCTGCTACTTCTCGTCAACCCTGAGGCAATTAATAGATTCCATGGCGAAAGAAGGCTTGACCTTTTGACCCTATAAAGTCATTCACCATTTTTCGCACTTCAACTTCAATTTGAATTTGGTGCTCAGCTAAGCTGTCTCGTAACGAGCAAAAAAGGTGGTATTCGGACAGCGCAATGTTTGGAGAGTAAGACGGATGTAGCAGAATGCAAAAAACGCAGTACCTGTAGATATCAACGGTAGTATTCCAACAAATTTTGATTTATCTAATGTTAAGCTTCCTCCATTAACTTTCCCACCTTTGAAGAAAATTATCAAAAATGGCGAAACTTTCATGATACTTTCCAACCGTTAATTGAAAATAATAAAGGTCTTCCTGATTTTACCATTCACGCGGAGCGCTTGAAGGTTCAACAGCTCAAGTCATAGACTTGATTGAAATCTCAACTGAAAACTAGGCAGTGGCGTGGGGTTTATTAAAAAAGCGATATGAAAATTCTAGGCTTATTGTGCATCATCGTGTACAAGCATTATTCGAATTGACTGCAATCACCAAAGAATCTCCTACATCACTAAGACAATTAGTAGATAATACTTCAAAACATGTATGGGTATCAAAAGCACTCGGTCAGCCGATTGACACGTGGGACACTTTGCTGATTTATGTAATTTCTTCAAAGTCGATCCAATTACGAAACGCGAATAGAAATAAGAAATGATTGCTGAGAACTTAACGACTATGACATAATTGACAAAATTTTCAACGAATCGTCGTATATAACGATTCTCATCCGATTTTTAAATGCGCTGAAGCCATACTTTTCAAGATTACTTCAGTGGATGTTGCAGGCATTGTAACAAAGAAACAAATTCGGTTTTGAATTATGAATATTCTCAAATGAAACCACCATCAAACGGTGGCCAATTATTTGGCGATCCTGCGTCTTCTAAGCCAACAAACAACGAAACAATCAGTCAAATAATTCAAACGTCTTTAACACCAACCACGCAAAATTAGCATGCAAATCAGTTAGAACCTGCTGTAGTACTGTCGACTGAAATTGTTATGATAAAAGACAAATTTGGGAACTTCCGTGAATGCAGAACTTCAATCGATCCAGGTTCTCTAGCAAATCACATTTCAACAAAACTACGTGAGCGCTTGCAACTATCAATGTGAGAAAGCAGTGTGGAGGAGAAAGACGTTGATGTAATATCTACCAATTTAAACCTTCATACATATAAAATGATAAAGTCACGATTCAATTCCTTCAACTCTCATTTTTTTTTGTAGTGATCAAGTCACTGAAATAATTCCAGCTTTAAACCTAGATACTTGAAATCAAGGAAATAAGGAAACAAGGAAACCATACAATTACGTAAACCATACAAGCAAGCTTTAAAGGAAGAGATAGTCACGAGGTTTGCAATTGATTGTTTGCGATTGAGAACATGCAATTGAGGCTTTGCTGAGACTAGCCTAAGAACAAGCATTTTTCAGTGACTTGAATACTTTAGAGTCAGGCAAGTAACTCAAACCATCAAGCAAGTGACTCTCGCTAAATGCGTTCATTGGCAAAGTTAACTTAATCAAGGTAGGAGGCAGATTGAGCAATGCACCCATATCTTACAGTAACACCCAATACTTTTTCCTTCGAATCACACACTTCACTGACCTAATAATCAGGAATGAACATTACCGGCAATTGCATGTGGGACACAAGCGTTTGTCGCATCAATTAGCACAAGATATTAGATTTTATGGAGTAGTAGTGCGGCTTAACGGTTACTTCAGAAATTCGTTCTTCGTTTTCGAGTAAAACCGACTATGCCACGTCAATTAATGGGTGATTCACCAGAGCATCAAGTCACGTCAGCAAGCCCTTTTTTCAACTCCGGGGTCGACTAAGTAGGGCCGCTTAGGGTAAAAATCTCACGTTACGTAACTGGTGAATCTTATCTCTGCTTAATCGTTTGCTTTGCAAGAAGGGATGTGAGTTTCTAATTTGTAATAAGTGCTACAACAAAAGCATTTTTGAACGCATTGAAGCGATTTATTGCTTGAAGAGGTAAGGTTTTAAACATCTATTTAGATAATGGTACCAATTTTGTTGGTGCCAACAACGAACTTCGGGATTTAAATAAATTTTTACAGAGCAATGATCATCAAAGTGAGATTCACAGTTTTTTAGCAGACAACTCAATGAAATGGCATTTTATACCAGCTTCTTCTTCCCATATGTGAGGTTCATGGGAAGCTACAGTAATGTCAGCTAAACACGTTTACGGAAGGTCATCTGATCTTCTTTATTAACATTCGAAGAGCTAACTACGATATTTACTCAAATAGAGGATTGTCTCAATTCGCGTCCTCTCATCCCTGTATCCAGCGATCCCACAAACTTCACAGTTCTCACACCAGGTCACTCAATCATTGGCGAATCACTCACACGTATACGCGAGGATGACCATCGAGAGGTTGCAGAAAATCGTCTGACCAGATTTCAATATCTTGCCCAGATTAAGCAGAACATTTTTGGTCAAGATGGTCACAAGATTATTTGACACAACTGCAACATCAATCAACATGGACTTCCGTTCAAGGTCAAAGAATCAAACCTGATACTATGGTTATTCTGCAAGACGAGGATTTTCCCCCAATCAAGTGGTACTAAGGAAGAGTAATAGAAGTGCATCCTGGAAAGGACGGACTTACAGGAGTCGTTACTGTCGAAACAAAAATTTATGTTGCCAAAAGAGCTTTAAATAAGATATATATTTAACCAATCTAGGACAATAATTAACTGAGTATTCGATACAGTCTTTCACAGCCACCGGGATGCTCCGTAATCTATAAGAAACTAATTTTTCTCATCTTTCAATTGCCTACAGTCTTATGTTTCTTCAACAACGTATGTGTTCTGCTGTTGGAATTAACATTCTACAAGGAAACTGTATTTAAATATTATGTAATCGATCATTAAATCAATCAGTTATTATCGACTGTGCAATCGATATAACGATTGTGCCACGATTAGAGACATTTTCAGTCATCTTGTCTTATCATTCGTGCACGTCGGCACGAAAGGTTTTTTTCTTTGAATGAGATAACAAATTTAAACTTTTGATTTTCTGAGAATTGTATTCGTCTACCATATTTCAAGTGAGTAATTTGACAAATTCTGGGAATTAATTATTATTTTCACACATCCATTTTCGCTAAAAAAGTGAATTCAAAATCATAATATAAGTAGTTTCGATTGAACATTCGTTTTACATTGTATTTTAGTCTTTAAATTACCTAGTGGTGGTAGACCGCGTGGCCTTGATGATGTTGGATTGGTTGTTGATGATAATTCTGTAAATAGAATTATACTGATCTTTTATTGAAGAAGTTTTGTAGCAAACCCCCAACTTAATGCCTTATATCCTGAAAGAATACTACTAAAAGCAATGGAGTTTAAACAAATAATTCCTGTTTAAACAATACGTACTTATTTTTCAAATTCTGCGTTATTTGTCATTCATCAAATAAAAATAATTTTCGTGAAAGAAGTTCAAAGAAAACCATCCTCATCATGGAATTTACATAAAAATGCTAATTCGCACTTTCCGGACTATTTTTCTTGCACAATACAAGAAGATTGGTGAAGTCAAAAAAAAAACTAACTTGGATATAGACAATGTAAAAGCTTTACATTTGGCGAGCAGTAGATTCGAAAGCACAACTGTACGGAAAAAGTGAAAGAAGCAGAAGAGTTTAATTTTCGCAAAAACTTACGAGGATTTCAAAAAACAAAGAAAAATCAAGATGTTCTTAATCAGGAGACTTTTTGACTTTCCGAACAAAAGGTATCTTGGGACCCTTTTTTCGGTGAATGAATAATTGAGCAGCGAGACGAAAAGGTGAGAAAAAAATTGTAATAATCATGGAAAAAGTTTTGTTTGTAAATTTTTTTTTTGTTGCTTTTTCAATGATTATTACAACTTAGGACCAGAGCAGCCTTTCTGATTGCTTCTTATTTATTATCCCAAATTTTCAACCCGATGTGACTATTCTTGTGAAAATAAGTTGGAAAATAAAAAAAGTGCCCGTAAGGTAGGAATATGGTCACGTGACACACTCACCACATGGCCTTGAGCGAAAAATTTTTAAAAAGAAGTTTCATAACGTTATTTCTGATATTAGTACAAAGAACAGTTACTTACCCTACAGATGATTCAATATATGATTGATTCGGTACAATAGTATGTTCTACTTACGAACAGAATCAAGAAACATCAAAAATGTGAAGAGCAGCGTTGAGACAAAAATCTTCATTTTGATGTCGACACTGAGAAACGATTTTTGAAGAATTAGTCTGACTGAAACTGAATGGATCTTGAATATTTTTCACTGGTATATATAAAAGCTATTATGTCATTCATTACAGAAACTCTCTTCTACGGGTAGACCGCTGATTGGCTCGGGCGTAAAGCGTATTTTTATTGCTTTAAAATAAACAAACTGTATATGTGTACCAATAGCTGAGGTGGTGAGGAGAGAACATCTCTCGCTTTTCTAGCTCCGCCAATCAAGGTTACAAATTTCCGTCATATTTCGAAAAACTTGAAAGACCCTACAGTTTTAGCCACAAACGAAAATTTTATTTGTGTGTGTCTACCCTATATAGGACCAGACTTTTCGGAAAATTGTCCAACACCTGGATTCTATGTACATTTCTTCCAAAAAATCAAAAATTCTAATCAGTTTTACAGTAAATAAGATATTCAAACAGATTAAAGAAAAAGCGAAGCCTCAGTAAAGATGAGGTTAGATTAACAAAGATACATCGATCAAAGAATATTTTCATCGTACGGCAAACTATTTCAACATATGCTCACAGTTCGAGAAAATATTCCGAAAATACGAATATATTGAATAGTAAATACCATATTTGTCTCACTGTTCAGTTGATGTGCGTTGCGTAAAGCGTATGTTTATTGTTATAAAATAAACAAACGTTATACAGAGCAAACTGTTTTGTAATCATTACCTCAGTCTTACTAATATTGACAGCATGTTCCAATCTTTTTATCTAATTCTAATTAATTTAAATTTCGTGTGGTACTAAGAAATGTTAAAAATAAATGGGTTTAGTAACTCAATGTTACTTTTAACAATTATCTTATTTTTCAGCCATAGATAATATCATGTGAATAATTCAATTTTAAAGCGGGAAAAAAAATTTTCAGATGATAATTTAATTTTTAACACGAAAAGTTGAATTTTCAACGAAAAGGTTTCTTTTTAATAAGAAAAATGACTTTTCTACCACGAAAGATGAATTTAATATCAAAATAAATTTTTTTAACCAGCTATATTCAGCTAGAATCTTCATTTTCTATCATATGGTTGAATTTTTATAAAAATTGGTTTGATTTTTAATTAAGCCGTGAAATTCTCAAACAGAAAAAAGTCCGTGAAATTCTCGAAAGTCAACTTTCAACAATGAAGTTTCATTTGAGTTCACCCTTAGAACCTGCTGATATGTTTGGAAATCTGAGTGAAGTAAATTTTATAATTTCTACTTCATATTTTTCTTAATTTATACAAGAATGGTACTCATTTTAAAAAATGCTCTCATAGGTTATTGCACTATTTATTAGTAACTTTATTTCCAAATTGAAAAAAAAAAATATTTTGAAGAAGCCAATTATCGTGGGGAAGGCCAATTATTGTGCCGATAACTCAATGTTGAAAAGTACAAATGCAATCGTGTTTCATCGAATATCTTAATTCGCTCGAAATGCAGTTGTACAGTTTCTTGGTCGTCATCAGGATCGCAGTATTTTGCTAACTCTGGATCAGAAGAACAATTTTCTCTTCTTCATTTCTTCAGATGCCTCGTAAAACGCGCCGTTTAAGTAATAACCAAAAAAAAATGTTTTGCGTATCAGAGCATCACTCATCTTAAGCTCTTCTTTTCTTATTATCACGGGTTGACCATTCTTCTTTACTGAATTAATAAAAATTTGTATTAAATTAGCAACCAGGCGATTGACTCGTGGATTAGAAATATTTTAGCATTTCGATATGGGAATATTAGACTAATCAGATTTTTTCAATTACCGTATTCGACAGGCATCAACTTTATTCTGACAAACTCCCATACCCCATCAAGTTTATGAAATATTCCAACAAAATCGTCATTACGGTAGACCATGTCACCTGCTTCCAGCTCAATTGGAATTCGTGGCTTTGGTGTACCTGATCAAGTAGGAAAAATATGGTTAGCATTTACAGATTGAAAAAATTTATTATCTTATGGCTACTAAATTATACTAAATTACGAGTCTCGTAATAATTATCCGAGAAATTCGATTTTGAATTTAATTTAATTATAGGAAATTGAGTATAGGATCTTGATAATGATTTCCCTATAATAAATTTCTTATAATTTCTTCGTGATTTTTAAAAATTCATCATCCAAAATCATTATAAGAAAATCAGTACAGCAATGAAGAATGTTAACATAATGAAAGAATTGATGCAAAAAATAGAGAAATAATAATCAAATGATTTGTTTATTCAACGTAGAATATCCAAAGATGTGAGGAGGTGTCAAGGGATTTCACACGATTTCAAAAAATTTAGATGAACTTCCGCGGATTTTCAGGGTTTCCCAAATATAAGAACTGATTTTAAAAGATTTTCTTCGGTTTCCTAGGGTTTAAAAATATTGTCCCGGATATGAAGAAATTTCTAAACATTTCAAAGGATTTTACAGGATTTTTACCTTTTCCTAGGATGTAAATGATTTCATAAGAATTCTGGATGATTTCCAAAGATTTCTCGAGAGTTTCAGCAGATTTCATGGAATTCTGAAGGATTTTAGGAGATATAGCGAATTTTAAGGGAAATCAGAGAATTTAATACGATTTTCAACAAATTAGAGGGATTTCTAGAGAACATGAAAAAATAATTCGAATGAAATTATATTTGAAGGGGTTTCTAGCGATTCCCATCATTCCAAGGACTTCTGAGGTATATGAAGAAATTTCACAAGATGAAAGGATTAAGAAGATTTATAGGGATTCAAACGGATTCTCAGCGATTTCACAGATTTTCAGGATTTTCGAATTACTTCAAGGAATTTCACCAGATTCAATGGATTTTATTATATCTTTCAGGATTTCGAGAGATTTCAAAGATTTCTAGGGATTTACACTTTTTTTTTCGAAAAATTCAATTATTCAGTTCAATCTGAATTATGTTGAGGGGCTATCGAATGGTTTATAATTTGTAAATTTATTTTTAAGTATTTCATAGATTTTAATTAATTTGAAGTGATTCTAAAGGATTTTAAGACATTAAAAAATGGCCAAGAATTTGAAATAATTTTGTATGATTCCCAAATATTTCAAAGGATTTCTAGAGAATTTCAGAAAATGAATAAAATTTTTTTGAATTCCAAGGGATTCTGTGCGCTTTTACAGATTTTGAGGGATGCTTAGGTATTTCAAGAAAGTTTACAAGATCTGAAGGATTTCATTGAATTTTCAGAAATTTCGAAGAATTATCAAACATAAAACGAATTTACAACACGGAAAATCAATTTTCAAATAAAAAAAGATGAATTTTCAACAAAACACGTCAATTTCAACCAAATAGTTAAATTTCTAAAAAAAAATAAATGTGATGCTAGTTTCTAAGAAAATTTTACAAAATTTTCATACAAAAAAATATCATTATCAAACCAAAAGCGCTGTAGGTACATTTTTATTCGAAGGAATTAGTTTTCAATGCAAAAACGATTTTCTACAGAAAAGTTGAATTTTGTATCAAATGATTGATTCTTCTAAAAAACTATTGAATTTTCAACCCCAGGATGACTTTTCAACTGAAGATTTAATTTATAAAAAATCAGTTAAATGTTTCAGAAAATAGTTACATTTTCAGTTGAAAAAATAATTTGGAAAAAAGAGGAATTCAACTGACATAATGAATCTTCAAGAAGAGAAATGAACTTTTAATAATGTAGTTCAACTTTCAACCAAGTAGTGAAATTTTCAGCCGAAATTTAAGCAACAAAAACAAACATTCTATAAAATATTTCAATCCTCAGCTAAAAAAGATTCATTTTAAACCGAACTTTTGAATTCTCAACTGAACAATAAATTTATTATTCTAACAAATTTTTGACCAAGAAGTATAACTTTCGAGCAAAATTTGCAAATTGTAAACAAAGTTTTTCAATTGCGACGCAAATGATAAGATTTGAAGATTAAAACAGAGTAATTCTTTAAAGTGTCCGAAGCATGTAATCATTAAATAAAAAATGATAAAAAATCATGTATTGTGAGTGAATAATGAATTAGTAATTATTATTAATACAAATTACTAGAAATTATATACTTTAAATTAGAGTACAGTCTTTTATTCTGAAAAGTAAATTTTACCATTCCAAATTCTAACTGGTGCAAAGAAAATCTTACACGCGTCTATTTTATGAATATCAAAATACCAATAAAATGATAAATAGCCATATAGCCCATATAACAATTAATATAGTGTAAAAACTAGACGTTTCGGAAAAATCCTCTAATATTTGTTTTAGATTGTATTTTAGTCTTTGAATTACCTGGTGCTGGTGGAATGCGTGGCCTTGATGATGACGGATTATATGATGATTCTGTGAATAGAAATATGAGGATCTTTTGTTAACGGAAATTTTCAACGAACCCAAAGTTAATGTTTAATAATATTGGACATATATCTTGACTGAAATTGTAAATTTATTTTTATAGAATGATCAGGGCGAATATAAGATTTCTTTCAAATTGTTTTACATTTGTATTACCTGTTGATAGTGGACTGCGTGGCCTTGATGATGATAGACTGCATGATGATGATGATGATTCTGTAAATAGAAATATATTGATGTTTTGTTGAAGAAGTTTTTTTAATAAAATCCCAAAATTAATGGTCATAATAAAGATGCCTTCTTCAATCGTTTTTTCTTCAAACAAGATAAAGAAGATACATGTTCTGATTTGCCGGAAATCGTAGTAAGTTTAATTCTATAGTATTAATAGTGTAAATTGAATATTTGTTTCACATTGTATTTTAGTTTTTAAATTACCCAGTGCTAGTGGACTGCTTGACCTTGAAGATGACGGACTGAATCGTGATGATTCTGTGAATGGAAATATAGGGATCTTTCGTTAACGATGTTTTTCAACAAACCTTACAGTTATTGGTCAAAGTGAAGATGGCTTCGTCAATCTTTTTTCAAACAAGATGAAAGAATATAAAAAGTTTCCATTCGCCGAAAACTGTATCCGTTTGCCATATTTCAAGTGAGTAGTTCCTTAGAATTCGAAAATAATTGACAATATTAAACATATATATTTCAATAATATAGAATTAATAGGGTTAACATTTATTCTAGATTCTATTTGAGTTTTTTCAATTACCTGAACTGGCTGCCCTTGATATCAATAGATTGGATAATGATGATTCTGTAAAAAGGAACATTGGGTTTTTTAAATTAATTTCTCATGCTAGATATTGCCGATTACTGGTCAAATAATTTTCTGGAGAAGCGAGAAAGAGTTTTAGCCTTAGCCTTGATTTGACCCGGGAACGCCACTGCTCACTAGTGGAGCGTTAACCAATTACGCCACCGAGGCTGCAGAATATAAATTTGAAATTTGTTTGACATTTTACTACCTGGTGTCTGTGGACTGCGTGACCTTGATGATGATGCATTGGATGATGATGATGATGATTCTGTAAATAGAAATATAGTGAGCTTCTGTTGAAGAAGTTTTTCGAAAAAAAACCCCAAAGTTAATGGTCAAAATAAAAATGCCTTCGTTAATCGCTTCTCCTTCAAAGAAGATAAAAATGATACACGTATAAGAAAATAAAAGTGGTTCACATAATTTCCAAATATCCTGACAAAATGTTATTTTTAACATTCTTTAGCTGTTTCAATGATTTTAGCTATGGCTAACTTTACACGATCTGGCGAAAAAAAAATTATACAAATAGAAATTATTTGAAGAATTTCAGAAGATATGACTTCCCACAAAAAATATTATTTTGAGATACGTGAATATATAATTCACTTCGAAAAGTACTAACTTTTCATGATTTACTATAAAAAATGCAGTTTAAACAAATAATAATTTTTGTTGGTTGTGTATTGAAGTTCAGCAATTTTTAGAAATGATTCTGAAAATTGCTGAAATTTAATACATTCTTTTCAAAAAATTTTCTAATAAAAAGAAAGATTTCTTAGAATAAAATTGAGGAACTATGAAAACTCAGTTTGAAGAAATCTTAAATTATTCATAAGCAAACCTTGCAGATTGGAATGAATCATGAGTTTAGTGCCTGCATCTAAAAAATTTCCAAATTAAGTTTGAAAATAATTCCATTTTATCAGGAATAATATTTTCAAAATAAGCAAGAAAAAGATTCATAATAAAAAACTGAAATTCCAAAGCCACCTTACTTCTCGGCTCACTAAAGGGAAAAATAACATAATGAAAAAAGAGGGAGAAAAAAGAAAAAGTCAACCAAAAACCAGCCTCTGACTTTTTCCTTTTGCCGTCCTTTTTATAATTGGATGGGACTAACATATTTCGAGGTCAATTCAGACCTCCTCATTAGGGATAATTTTTAGGGAATAACTGAAGGTATGAAAAATTAGTATACCTGTGAAGAAAATATTTCATTTAGTATTAATTGAAAATTATTCAAGTTTGATGTAATCAATATTATTTGTTGAGAAATTTATTGTTTAATATAAAAGAATTATTTCAATTCTCTAGCCAAATAAAATAACCAATTGATGATTCTATCCCATAATTTTTTATATCTTGAAAGGTCCCTTTTTGAATTGAAAGCCTTGTTACCTTCTCTATTTATAAACATCTCCATGAATTATTTCTTCTTCTGATTTTTTTCCTGGACTGAAAAAATCTTTTTCCGATGCCAGTCAGTAATAGTGTGTCTTTCATCGATTTTAATTGAAGTCAAATCTAGAAAATTTAACTTTTCTTTAGTTTCAATTTCAACAGTAAATTGTCCTCTTGGGTGTTTACTATAGAAAGCATTAAGAAAAGTGTTGACATTTTTCATGCACACTAAGTACTAAATGATCAACATATCTTGCACAAAATCATTATTAAGAAAATTTTTGTTGGAAACTCCATTCTCTGAATCCTCCATAACAATTTCAGCTAAATAAGGTGGCAAAAAAGATCCTGTAGGAGTTCCAAACATTTGTTTCAAAAAACTATTAATAAATTTGGAATATACTGAATGGAAAACCAATTGTATAGCATCAATGAATTGTGTCTCTCGCAATTTTGCTATTAATTTTATTCGAATTTCAACGTTTTTGTATGGCAATTTCAACTCTTTCGTAAGGGATATTCGGAAAGAGCTATTACATCAAGAGGGACAAATATGCTACCTGAAGGTATTATCATATTGTCAATTAGTTTTAAGAAAGCATGACTATTTTCAATTGATGTTTTTGAGATTTTTATTAATTTTTTAATAATTTGACTCAATTATTCTTTCAATTTTCTAGTTGGAGAACCTATTGTTGAAATAACTGGTCGTCGAGGGTAGTCAGTTTTGTTTCCTTTAACAAGACCATAGGCTAAGGAGAGATTAGTACTCGTTGTATCAATTTCACATCTTTCAATATTATCACCTGAATATTTATTAGTTCTCATACTGTCTCAAATTTCAAAAGTCTCTTTTTGAAGCATTTGGGTGGGATTATTAGAAATCAATTGAAAACTATCTTCAGCATTGAAGATATCCAAGATTTTTATAATATAAACATCCCTATGAATCGCTACTGCAATACTTCCTTTGCCTGATTTCGTGATCATTAATCCTGGATGATTTTTTCATCAAATTTTTGCTTTAATTAAACCCCTATTCAATTCCTTTTCGAACCAAGTTTTTGAGTCATCTTTGTTTAGAAAATCATCAGATAACCTCATAAACTGTGATCTAAAAATCATGGGTCTGGTTGATCATGAAAAAGATCTGAGTCAATATTTGAATGCAATTTTCGTACATCGCCTTGCTCTCTGAGAATGTTTAAAAAATTTTGATCGTATCTAATATTATCCTTAAGGGCACTTTAATAACGTTTTGTTTTCCTTTTAAAACATTCCTTGATAATAAAGGAGGGAACTTGTTGATTTAATTTCTCAATAATTTGTTTGATCTTAATATTCAAAGAATTTATCTATGAATGGCATTCAATAATTTTTGATGACATAAGGAGGAGGTATAAATTGGTCTCGAAATATGTCAGTCCCCTCCTAGTATAAAAAGGACGGCGAAAGGAAAAAGTCAGAGGCTGGTTTTTGGTTCACTCTTCGATTTTTTCTCCCTCTTTTTCCATTGTGTTATTTTGGTCTACAATGAGCCGAACAGTGAGGTAGCTCTGGAATTTTATTTTTTGATTGTGAATCTTTTTCTTGCTCATTTTGTAAAAATTATTCATGATAAAATATAATTCTTTTCAATCTTAATTTAAAGAAATGATACTTGTTAAGTAATATAAAATCCTTTTTCAAATTCTTAGAAATTTGTCATTCATCTGATAAAAATAAGTATTGCTGTGTGTGTATACACACATACACATACAAGGCATCTTAGTCACATATTAGTACATACAGAAGTGTTAGTGGCAACTGGACTGATAATCAATAGTTTTTACAGTAAACTTGAGATGCTTGGATTAAAACTGTTTTTTTTTTAAACAAATTTTGAAATATAGATGATATCTGGATTAAAGATGATTCAATATATGATAGATTTCGTATAATGTTATGTTCTACTTACGAACAGAATGAAGAAACATCAGAAATGTGACGAGCAGCGTTGAGACAAAAATCTTCATCTTGATGTAGACACTGAGAAACGATTTTTGAAGAATTACTCTGACTACAACTGATTGGATCTTGAATATTTTTCACTTGTATATATACTAGTCAATATCTCATTATAGACAGAAATTCTCGTCTACGGGTAGGCTGCTGATTGGCTGGGGCGTGAAGCTTATTTTTATTGCAATACACTAAACGAACTTTATATGTCTACCAGTAACTTAGACATCCAAGCAGATTTTTTAAATAAGCGAAGCCTTAGTAGAGATGACGTTGGAGAAATAAAGATACTTTGATTAAAAACTATTTCCATCGTATATCAAATCATTTAGACATATGCTCACAGTTTGAATAAATGTTTCAACAAAGCGAATACAGTGAAGAGTAAATATCATATTTGTCAGAGCAAATTGTTTTGTAATTATGACCTCAGTCTTACTAATCTTGACATCAAGATTCACTCTTTTTATCTAATTTTAATTAATTCAAATTACATGTGACACTTTGAAATGTTGAAAATTAATGGGTTTTCTCATTCCTTAAAAGAAGCAAACAGGCCATTTTTTATGAATGGCAAAATTCGCAAAGCGAAGTAAATGGTTTGTTTCAGTAATCTTCATAAATTGAAAATATGAATGAGACATTTTTTTTCATTTTTTCTGCTGATTTGAATTTCATAGAAAAATGCAAACACAAATTTCATATAATTTTTTTCTTCATACAAAAAATTTGAAAAAATTTCATATTTGAGATTTTTATATGGATCAAATCAATTCAGCCAAATTTCTCAGCAACGAAATATATTGGTTTTAGAGAAAATTTGGAAATAGGCAGAAATTACCAAATTGTGACAGTTTATTTGAAAATGTAAGAAGTCCATTTTCCCAAAAAACATACACTTATAATTTTTCTCAATTTGGCCTAAGTATATTTTGTGGACAGAAGAATTTTGTTCTAAAGTCGAATTATGGGATTTTTCTCGGAGACAACGGAAGTTACATACAATAAAATATGAACAAAATTTCGCACAAGAAGAAAGTTCTACAAAAATTATATTTTGCTCTCTTTGACACCTTGCGTTCTTTACATGAAAAATTCTGAAATTATATTTTCAGAAAAAAAAATCTCTTGGTTCATGAAATGTTTGATGCCGCATAAAGCTGATAGGGGCATTTGGAAAATATTTAAAAAAATAAAGAGGTAAGATTTTTAGCAAATCTTTTAGTCATTCTTCAAAATTCGAATAAATAATTACAAAACATTCTTTGCAAAACCCCTCATTTTTGATTTTTGGAAAAAATAATTCTGAATTATTACAAAATTTTTACCTGAAAATTTCTGAATTCTTATAGGTTATCAATTTTAAATTTAAAAATGTTGTACTTTCAAATTCAAAGTATAAAAAATATCAGACAAATGTCATTGTTAAATATCTTAACATTAAAAAACTTTATATTAGAAGCTTAGATAGTCAATTTTCAAGTTAATCAGTTGTTTTTCATTAAACCACTAGGCTTCATATTCGCACATTTTTTTAGTCTCAGTGATTTTTGATGAAATAATTTCGAATTAAATGCCTCTAAAATTGATCAAAGACAAAGAAGAATCAATATTATAATTTATAAAGTACCTAGAAAATGAGGAGATTTCAGAAATTTGCATTTTTTAATTAAAATTGAAATTATTGAATTTTGGAAAGTACCATTTAGAATTTGAGAATTTATGATTTTCAATGATTTGAATTTACCTGTAATAATTGAAATTTCGAAGGGTTCAAGAATCGAAAAGTTGTAATATCACAATTTTTTGCGACTAAAATATTTCTGAGATTTGAGTGAAGTTCAGATTCGTGGGTAAAATTGACGGTAAATTAATTATTCAATTCTAGACCAATTGGTCTAATCAATTTTGATGATAAATTATTTTTTTTTTTAATGTAATAAAAATTAAAAATTCTATAATTTTGGAAAATATGAGTTCGAAACATTCATCTACTTTTGAATTGATCAATATTGAACGCTGTTAATTGCAAATAATGCGATACATTTGCAATTCCTTTGAATTATAAGTGATCCAATTTTCAAATTTCGAATCTATACATTTTTTATTTTTAAAGTTTTGAAATTGTAGAATTTACGAAATTTTGATATGAAATCATTCAATTTGAAAAAACGGTTCAGTTTTACACCGTTGGACGTAATGTTTAAGATTAACAGCTGACTGAATATTGACCTACACTACTTATTTCCTTACTGGCCGACTATATATTATGACAGGCCAAAAAAAAAAACGATTTCATTCATTTCTAATAGAACTGGAAAGTTTCTTTGTTGAATTTTCAAAAAAAAAAGTTAAATTTTCAGTTGGAATAATTTATTTTTATTATAAAAAAAACGAATTTTTGACACACAAGATTAATTTTTTACCAAAAAAAGTGAATTTTCCTCAAAATACATACATTGTTCACTGAATAGTTTAAAACAATTTTTATACTCAAATTTGTGTTTGCAAAAATTAATTTTCAATATATAAAAAAAAAATTTCTACCAGAAAGTTTAATTTTTCACTGAAGTGTAGAATTTTCTAGCAAAAAAGACAAATATTATAGAAACAAATTAAATTTTCAATCTCATAATTGGAACTTCCAACAAAAAGTCAATTTTTAATTGAAAAGTTTATTGTTCAACAAAATAGTTGAATTTACAGTCTAAAAAATTAATTTTCCACCAAAATGATCAATCTTCAGCAAAAAAAAAAAAGAGAATTTCAAACCATTCAGTTGAATTTCTAACCTGAATAGATGAATTTTTAACGCAAAATGTAATAGTCGATATTTTGACCAAAAAAGTATTTGCATTTGAAAAAAAGTTTGGTTTCAAAGAAAAGAAAAGAGAACTCCCAACAAATTTTTTGAATCCCAAACTAAAAAAGATTCATTTTCTATCAAAAAATATGAACTTTCAACATAATACAAAAATTTTTAACCGAACAGTTGAATTTTTTACCAAATTATTATATTTATGAGCCAAGCATACAATTTTGTTATTAAACAGTTAAATTTCCAACAGAAATTTCAATTTGCAAACAAAACAGATTAATTCTTATTCAATTTAATCTTTAACCTAAAAAGGTGAAATTTCTTAAGAATGACATGCATTTTAACCCAAAATTTTTACTATTCCAGATTGTAACTTGTTCAAGCCATTAAATTAATTAATGTTACCTAATGGAACATTTTTTGAGAATTTTTCCGAATGCCTAAGGGAGGGCCCGTACATAAATTACGCAAATTCTTGAAAAAAGAAATCTAAAATTTGTATTTGATACAAATTTGAAAAATATTTTTGAATAGCTGTCTGTCAAATATTGTTTTCTAAGCAAAATTTTCAGTGTTCTAACCTCA
The DNA here is from genome assembly GCA_932178445.1 of Andricus quercusramuli. Lineage (NCBI taxonomy): Eukaryota > Metazoa > Arthropoda > Insecta > Hymenoptera > Cynipidae > Andricus > Andricus quercusramuli. The sequence continues at coordinate 16,577 of CAKNXH010049965.1, forward strand.
TATTCAAAGAAAATTTAGAATGAACCTCAATATTGACTCATTATTCCATTATTATTTCTATTTATTATTTTATTTTGTGTAACTCATCAAAATTCCTATTTTGTTGAAAGTTTAACTGTTTTGTTGAAGACCAGTCCGTTTTAGTGGAAAATTGGTCTCGAAATTTTTGTTTTTAAAATTACTTTCTTTTTGTAACAATTTCATCTTTTTTATTAGAAATGTTATGTGGTTAAAAATTGCTTCTTTTTTTAATGAATTAACTATTTAGTTAGACAATATGTTTGAAAATTTATGTATTATGTTGAAAATTCGTCTTTTTTGGTAGAGAATAATTTTTTTTATAGAAATGCTACTGTTTGGTTAAAATATAATCTGCTCTAGTTGAGGATTCAAGTATTTTGTTCAAGATTTGCCGCCTGGGTTCAGTTCAACCGGTTCTGATTTAAAAAAAAAAATTTTTGTCTGAACTATCAACTGTTACATTTCAGGATGAACTAATTCTTTCAGGTCGTGTCCGAAACTCTTTGCTATTAGGAATTCAACTTTTTTCTTAACAATCATTTTTTTCAAGGATCCATAAGTTTAGTACTAATTATTCAAAGTGAACATTTGATTCTTCGGTTAAAATTTCAACTTTTTTGTAGGAATTCAGAAAATTGAGAGTTATTTATTCATTACACAGTTAGTAATTGTATTTTAAAATATTTGTTTATGAAGCATATTGTAAGGAAAAGGCCAATCATCATGGGGAAGGCCAATAATTGTACCGATATACCTACGTCAAAAGGTACAGATGATTTTATTAATAATTAATTCATTAATTAACGGTTTCATTGAATATCTCTGTTCACTTGAAACGCAGTTGTACAGTTTCCTAGTCATCACCAGGATAGCATTATTGCGCTACGTCTGGATCAAAATCGGTCACAGTTGGTCATTTTCACGGCATCACTCGTCTGCGGTCATGTTCAGATATCTCGTAAAACGCGTCGTCGACCCATATTCCCCACCAAATTTTCTTGTGTATCAGGTCATCGCCAGGTTGAAATTCTTCCCTTGTTATTATCACGTCTTGACCCATCCATTTCACTGAGTTAATGAAAATTTGTATTGAATTAGTAATTAAGTGGTTGACTCATGTAGTATTAATATTTTAGCACGTTAAAAAAAACAGAATTTCTTAATTACCGGGTTCAAGAGTTGCAGCATCTACTTTTAAAAACATCCCAACCTGCCCAATTTTATAATATCGTCCAAAAAAATCTTCATCACGGACTACTAGATCATCTACATCCAAAGTGATTTGCCTTCGTGGATATGCTATTTCTGAATAAGTAAAGAAATATAGTTACTAACTATTGTAAAGATTGAAAATTGTATCATCTTATAATTAATAATTTATAATTAATCATGAGCCTACTAACAATTATACAAGAAATTCAATTTTGAATTTTATTTCTGAATCCCAAACATTCTTTAATGATGCAAAAAGATTGCATACAAAAAATGTTGTTTCTACTACAAAAGATGGCTTTTTGACAGAGTACTTGAATTTAAAAAAAATTATTAAATTTGTCACACGATAATTTAATTTTCAATCTAAAAATATAAATTCACAACAAAAAGTATCTTAGTCTTATATTTCAGTCAAAAAACATGAAATTATTTTTTTCAAGTTTTGAAGGCAAAAAAGACGAATTTTCAACAAATATAGATTTTCCAATAAAGGAAGAAATTTTTTCCTAAATTATTGAACCTTCAAGCCGGAAGACGAATTTTCTCTACAAAAATTTAATTTACGAAAAAAAATATGACTTCAGCAATAAATTATTGTTATACGAAATTAATGCATTTTTACACAACAAAAATGAGATTTTAGAACAAGAAAATTTTTTTTTTTTTTTAATAAAAAAAGGAGAATTCCCCATTAAAATGTATCTATCCCAAGAAAATGGAAAATTTACATTTTCAGTTGAAAAATTAATTTTTAACCAAAAAAAAAAGACTTTTCAACTTAACAGTTGAATTTTCAGCCTTCAATAAAAAAATAAATTTTTGACAACGTAGTTTAACTTTTATTCAAGTAGTTGAATTTTCCATTTAAAAAGATTAATTTCCAACGAAACAATTAAAGTTTCAACCGAAGAAATGAATTTTCAACTAGAAATATAATTTAAAAAAAGAAAGTTGATTCCATCTAAATAATTTAACCAAATTTTTCGAATAAAATTATTGAATACTCAAGTAAAGAAGAATAATTTTTAATCAAAAAGTTACATTTTCATAAAAAAAGAAATTTTCACCAAAGCGGATGAATTTGAAAATCAAAAAGATAAATAAAAAAATAGTTGAATTTTCTGTTAAAAAAGATTTTATTTGATTTTTCACGATCAAAATATCAATTTTCAAACAAGAAATAAGTTTCTACAACAAAAATTGAATTTTTGATGAGTTAATTTTCTGCTGAATAGTCGAATTCTTAAAAAAAAGTATGATCTTTTAACAAAGTTGTTAAATTTTTACCAAATAGTTGCATCTTTATTAAAGAAAAACAAAAATTCTGCCAGAACAGGTGAATTTTCAAATCAAAAAGACAAATTTTCCAAAAAAGTGTAGAATTTCCATCCGAAAGGATTTCCATAGACTTTTCTACAGATAAATATAAATTTCAAAGAAAAAGTAAATTTTTTAGGAAATAGTTGAATTTTCAGCAAAACAGTCGCTTTTTGTGCAAGAAAACTGCATTATTTCTACTAAAAAAAGGTGAACTTTTACTTTAAAAAGACAAATTTCCAGAAAAAATATTTTTCATCCAAAAAATATTTCAGTAGACTTATCGGCAAAAAAATACAAATTTTAAAGAGAAGGTTAATATTATACGAGAATAGTTGAAATTACAAAAAAAGATGTATTTTTGAGAACATGTTTTAATTTTCAGACAAATAATAAAATTTATAATTAGAAAGATAATCTTCACGAGAAAGTTTTTGCAAATTTTCAAAAATTACGTACAAACGGTTCCAACAAATTTCGAGAAATTTCTACGAATTTTGAGTATTTAAAGAAAATGTTGGGGTTTTTCAAATATTTCAACTGGTTTTGAAAGATTTCATCGGTTTTCAAGAGATTGAAAATATTTTCCTGGATTTCAAACAATTTCTTTACATTGCAAGGGATTGTACAGGCTCTTTACATTTTTCAAAGATGTCTGAAGCTTATACTCATCAAATAAAAAAATGATGGAAAATCGTTTATAGTAGTTAAATAATGAATGGATAATCATTATTAATACAAATTAAAAGGAAATTGTTTATTAAAAATAGAGAAAAATTTTTCATTTCTCAGGAAATAGCTACATTTAACAATCAAGACGCTTCATTTGAACTCGAAACAAACCTTTTTTTCCTGAAATATCATAAATTTTACTATTTCAAATTATAGATAGTACAAGGAGTATCATAAATGCAGCTATTTTTCATTGTAGTATTAACTAAATACCACAAAAATGCGTTCTGAGTTTAAATTATTATGCATTTTGAATACTAGATTCAATAATTTAATTTTTTTCGTAACTAAATTGAAGAATGAATTGATCAATAAATTATTTAATAGAAGTTTAATTTATTCATTAGATGAACATCAAAACCTCAAAAAATGTTAGACAGCCACATTAGTTTCTTACACTTCACTTCGAGTAAATATTATTTCTTTAATACATCTGGATCTGTCTGTACAGGACTCCATGTAGGTGAAAACTAGAAGTTTTCACAAAATTCTCTAATATTTGTTTTAGATTGTATTTCAGTTTTTAAATTACCTAGTTCTGGCCTACGGAGCGGCCTTCCTAGTGTTGGACCTATTGATTCTGTAATAAGAAATATAGGGTTCTTTTATAATACACTCAAGTGAAAAATGCTGCAAAATTAACAAATTAATTATAAACATAAGATATATATCTTTGCAAAAATAGTTAATTCAATATCATATACATAATAGCAAGTGAACAATCCACAGTTGGAAATTCTAAATGTATGTATGTATGTATATTTGAACTCTCCCTTTTACGGGTTTGAAGGCCTCCGCTCCCTGTGCACATGTTTACATTTCATCCTTAGTCTAGCTTAACCGCTACCTACTTTCTAATGCATCGCCTTATATAACAACAATAATCCTAGTACTACTCTTCTTAAACTACAGACAATGAGCGATCTTCCCGGGCTTCCGTTTTCTCTTACCATCAAATTCATTTAGACCGATTTGAAAATTAAAATTTTTTACTCTTTATTTCCCTTTAAATAGGATTACCCGTTTGGCTCTACCCTGATCCCTTGCTTTCTCTTATTTCTTCCAGTTTTCTCATCCACATCACTCCCTGCCCATTACCATCCAAGATCCATCTCACACATTCATCCACACTCAACTGTCCATCTTCCTCTCCCGTACACCTCTCTAACACATGTGCCCATGACTCCACTTCGTAGCCACATACTCTGCACAGATTGTCCTCTTCATCCATCCAATATCTACAAGCTCTCACTCCTTCTCCCATTCTAAACCGTATCACCCTATTCCATTTGTCTGCCTTTTTCATCTTTTGCAAATATTCTGGTTCCGTCACCCCTTTGACCATCATATACCATATATTGTACTTCGAATCCATAATCTTTCTCCATCTCTCTTCTCCTTGTCTTACTAATAGCTCTAATTCAATGTTCTGCCAATCCAGAACCCCTTCCTGTATATCACAAACACTCCTTATTTTTTTCCTTTCTTCCTCCCATTTTGAATTTTCCAAATTGCCTCTCGTCTCCGTGTTCCGAACTTCGTCCAAGCATACTTGTGCTATTCTGCTCACCTCTCCCTTTTTCAGCTTCTCTTCAAACCTCTAGGCTCTCTTAATTTGTCTAGTTACCATTTTTTCCCTTCCTAGTTCTTCCCTTATCATGTATCCTGGACAACTCCAACTAACCCTCATTACCCATCTCAGAAATCTCTCATGTATGCTTTCCACTTTCCTATGTTCCTTCCATCCTCAAACCTCCACTCCATAACACAACACCGCCCAAACCAACGCATCAAACAACCAAACCCTCATTCTCCAATCGTCCTTGAGCCTTCTCTTTACTATACCCCATACTTGGCCCATTACTTTACTCGCACTTTCGATTCTTTTCCTCACCTGCAAATTCTTTCCCCCTCCTGACTCGAACCAAAAACCTAGGTAACAGAACTCCTCCACAATTTCCACTGTTTGTCCGTTCATCTTCCAAACGTAACCTATTTTGGTCTTTTTATTTCTGAAGCACATCACCTTGGTCTTTCCTACGTTCACCGTCAGTTCTTTTCTTCCCACGTACTCTTCGAAAATTCTTATCATTAGGTTCATCCCCTTCTCATCGTCTGCTATTAGAACTACGTCGTCCGCGTATGCTAGGGAGTATAGTTTGCTAGTACCCAGGATCGTCCCCCCTTTCCCTTTCTCCTTTAGCTTCTCCTCTAGGTCTGCCAGCAGCAAATTAAAAAGTAGTGGACTCAACGGGCACCTTTGCCTTAGACCTCTTCCTGTCCAGAAAACCTCCCCTTTTTCCCCGCGTATCTTCACCCTAATCCTGGTTTCAGTGAAAATTTCCTTCATCCTCTCCACCAGCCCTTCTTCTATTCCCCTCTTTTTCATTGCCTGCCATAGCACTTTTCTGCTCACTGAGTCAAAAGCTGCTTCGAAATCTACAAACAAAGCGACTAATTTCCCTCTTTTTCTCCCTAAGCTTCTGTTAACCAAGTAGTTGAGTACGTAAATGTTGTCTATTGTCCCAATCCCTTTTCTAAATCCCGGCTGGTTGTGTGGGATACTTTGCTTCTCTTCTATCTGATTCTCTAACCTTTTTCTTAGAATTTCTGTGTATATTTTATAGCCCCCTTGCATGAGAGTGATCCCTCTGTACTCTTCTACCTTTTTACCCTCCCCTTTCTTAACAAGCGGTACTACCAGCCCTGTCATCCACTCCTCCGGCCACCCTTCTCCTTTCCAGACCTTGTTGCATATCCTCCACATCACTTCCCTAATCCCTTCTCCTCCATACTTTATCGCTTCGTTCTCCATACCATCCTCTCCTGTGGCCTTGTTTCTTTTCAGTCTATCTATCGCCTCATTCACTTCTTCTCTTGTTATTTCGTTCGCTTCCTCCGTTTCTCCCTGGACTGTCTTTCTATTTTCCCCTTTGATCCTATTTTGTTCTCCCCCTAACAGACCCTTAAAATAATCCGTCCATTCATCCATTTCTATTTCTTTATTCACGCCCTTCCTTCCTCCTCTTTCCCTGTTTATCACATCCCAGACCCTACCCTCTTTGATTGCTTTTTCTACTTCTTCCTTGTATTTCTCAGTTCCCCTTTGCTTTTTCCCTTCCAGCATCTTCTCATGTTCTCTTCTTCTCCTGTTGTACTCCGCCTTTTCTATTTCTCCTTTGCTCCATTTTCTTACAGACTCTTTCATTCTCTCCTTACTCTCCCTGCATTCCTCGTCCCACCATCCTCTCTTTCCCTCTTCTCTTCCTTCTTTTGTACCTATCTCATCCTTCACCTTCTCAATCGACCCTTTCAACCTTTTAATTAACGAGTCTACTCCCTCCTCCTTTTCATATCTAACATTCTCCTTTTCCATCTTCTGTTCAAACACTTTTAATTTATCTACTCCCCAGACTCCCATTTTCGTGTTCCTTCCCCCCCCCCTCTTTCCTTTCTCCCTCTGCCACGCTTATGGACGCCACCTTTCAGTGTAGCTTTTACTGGGAAGTATTCTGACCCTATCTCATTCCCTACATTCATACTGCATATCATATTACTCATTCTTTCTTCCGCCAGGATGTAATCTATTACTGTTTCTGCCTTACCTATAAATGTAATCTCTCCTTTCTCATCTCCTTTCATGTTGCCATTACATATAAACCATCCGGTTTCTCCTATTATGTCTAGTAACCTTATCCCCTCCCGGTCTATCTCCCTATGTTTGGAGCTCCTTATATATGCCTCCTTTTCTTCATCCCAAGTCCCTCCCCCTTGCTCGCCAGTCCAGGCATTTAAGTCACCTCCTATCAAAACCAATTCTTCCTTCTTTTCCTCCATCCACCTCCTTATTACTCTCCAACCTTCCTCTTCCCCTCTTCTTCTATATACACAAACCACCGCTATTTTGACTTTCCCTATTATAATCCTTCTTACCATTGTTCCCTCCTTTTCTTCCCTGTCCTGCTCTGTTTTACCTTTTACTGCCAATTCTTTTCTCACCCCTGATACCATGCCGCCCATTCCTCTACCTTTAACGTGTTCCTTTCTTGCTTCTTGCATTGACCACACATACCCTTTAGGTAAAAACCTTTTCATCCCCTTCCAATCCTTCTCATCCGCCCAGGTTTCACTCATCATAATCAGGTCCCACTTTTCTAACTCCCGCCAGAAACCTTCATTCTTGTTCTTCAAGCCTGACACATTCCAGAAAGCCATTTTCACTTTTTTCTCCTCCCTCCCCTCCCCTATCCTCCTTACTTTTCTTCCGCCTTGCTTTTTGGAAACTTCTCTGTTTGCTCTCTAGCCTCTTTTGAATCTTCCTTTCTTCTACCTTTCTCAACTCTTTTTCCCTTTTTCCTTATTTCTTCTACTTCCTCGTCCCAGACCCAGTCCCCTCCATTTATCCATAGTCTGTCTCGCCCTATCCATACCATGCATCCCTTTATCCTCTCTATCCATGCTCTCTGTTCTATTTTCCATCTCCTTTTCTTCTCCCTCTAAGTCAAATCCTCTTCAATTCTCTCCCTTCTTCCTTTCAATAATTTTTTGTTCTCCATAATTTCCTTTTTCTCCTCCTCACTCCCTACTTTTACTACAAACATTCCTTCTTTTCCTTCCTTCGTCATTCCTAATCTCCTAACTCCTTCTACCCTTACCCGAATTCCAATATCTCTCAGCAGATTTTTGATTTCAATTTCCCCTGTTTCACTCTCTATTTTCAATCCCTTGACTACTATGTTATTTTTTCTCTTCGCCCTTTCTTCCCCTTCCAACCTTCTTTCAATCTCACTCAGTCTCTTCTTCAATCTTTCATTCTCATTTTGCACGTTATCACTCCCATCTACTTCTCCCGCAATTTCTGTTCCCTTCCCCATATGCTCATTCCTAACTTCTAATTTGCTTACCCGTTCTTCCAGTTGTTTTATCTCCCTATTTGTCTGTTCGTCAATCTCTGTCTATTCTCTATGACCTCTAGTTTACCCCATACCTTGTATTTCTCCTCTTTCCTGAGTTTATCCCACTCTTCCACTTTTCTCTTACTTTTCTCACTTCCCCCCTAAATAAAAATAAATGAAAATGTTGGATTATTTAGGTATTCACACTGAAAGCATTATTCCAAATTATACCCACAAGAATTCGATTTTTCTTGCTCAATCCCCCCTTCCCCCCCTCAAATGTGCTTCTTATCCGGAAAAAGCAATCCCATTTTTTTTAAATCGACAAACAATAACCCGTCACCCAACGCTTTTGAAATAACGTAGGATTTTAAATGGAAAATTTTGTTTTCTGAAAACAATTTTGAATTGTATAATTGATTGATAAATGATTTACTTACGCCTTTTCTCAGGAAAGGTGGAGAAAATTCTAGTATTTCGAATCTGTCACATTATGCCACATATTATTCTGTATTTTCTTACCTCAGAACTCACACCCGAATTTTTTAAACAATGATGATTCAAATTTAGAAGATTTGTCAAATGTCCACGTTTCGAGACCCCCTTAACTCAAGAAATAGGTTTTTACGAAATATCTGTCTGTCTGTTAGTCTGTCTGTTAGTCTGTGGATTTTTAGTTTGTTAGCACCATAACTTTCAAAAGAATTAACCTATCTTATGACTTTTTTGATGGAAAAAAAATTACCGGATTTACAGCATTTATAAAACATTCCAAAAAAGAAACGAAAATGAACATTTTAAGCTAAACAATGCACGATATAAAGAAAGCCAGGATTCAAAAAATGTTTCTTCTTGAACACCCTATAATATTGTTATAAGAAATTGTTTAATTTTCTTGACAAATTGAAAATTCAAATTTTTATTGCACAAAGAAATAATGAAAAATAGAAAATTCCATTTTGCGATCAAACTATGAAAGATGCGACAAAAGATGAATGGTAAAAAATTGTGCAATAAAGAAGATCTACAAATTTTTTATCAATTACTACTTGATGGGACGCTTAGTTTTTGCTTCATTTATAAGAAACTGACTTAACAATAAAATAAATTGAATTTTTGGACAAATGACACAAGCCACGAGAAAAATTCCCAGACATTATATTATAATATTTTCATATTTTCAAATCGAATATCGAGCGCGAAGTGCGAAAGTCTGGATGAGAATGTGTTCCTTAAGGTCGATAGAACCTCAAGCAAATTAGATCTCCTCCTTAACAAATTTAATAATCACTTCATATGTAGAGGTTTCGACAATTTTATAATATTTGCAAATAAACTTTTTCTTTTCATCCAAGTCGAACACGAAGTGCAGAACAGTATTATTTTTGAAAAAAAAACAGAATTAAAAAAAAAACCAAGATATTCGTGATCATGGGACTGTTTTTTACCTTTTGAGGAAAAGGTATCTCGAGGACCTCTTAGTGCATACAGAAGTTTTAGTAGCGACTGGAGTAATAATAAATATTTGTAACAGTGAACTTAAGATGTTTGGATTGAAATATGCAAATTTTGAAATATAGTTGATATCTGGATTGAAGATTTTCTAATATATGATCAATTTGGTATTATGTTATATTCTACTTACGAACAGAATCAAAAAACATCACAAACATGAAGAGCAGCGTTGACTGAAATATCTTCATTTCAATACAGATACTAAAAATCGATATTCAAAGAATTTCGCGGACTGTAACGGAATGAACCTTGAATATTTTTTACTTGTATATATATACTAGCCAATATCTCTGTTTTGATGAAAATTCTCGTCTACGGGTAGGCCGCTGATTGGCCTATGCATAAAGCGTATTTTTACTGCTATAAAATAAAAATACTCTATGTGTATGATTATCCCAAGTGATAAGGACGGAATATCTCTTCCTTTTAGCGCTCCACCAATCAGCTTTACCGTTACTTAGATATTTGAACAGTTTTTTTCAAACAATCGAAGCCTCAGTAGAGATAAAGATAGATCAACGATGATATTTTGATTGAAAACTATTTCCATTGTGTGACAAAATATTCCAACATATGCTTACAGTTTGAATGAAGATTACAGCGCAACAGATTTTTCTCAGCGAACCTTAACCCTGCCGAGACTAATTCATTCAAACAATTAAAGATTATATAATTTTTTTTCGTGAATTTATCTTTGAATGAAATCATTTCAAGCTATGGAATTATAAAAATTTTTCTTTGAAATTTAATCCAGATAATTTAAGAAAAAAATACTTCTGAATCTGTTGAGAATTTCAGACAAATTTTAGTCTAGACAGTGAGATCATCAACTAATAATACATTATATTGCTGTAATTATTTTTTATTATATCACAATTGTATATTGATTAGGAAAGTTTAATTTGACTAATGCGTAATTTGTCCATTTATTCGAATATAAGTTTTTGTTTCTCTAAAAATTACAGCAGGTAGCATTCGTACTCATTCCATTTTCAAAGTTAACATTATTTGACTTCAATTTCCTTAGCCAAAATTCATTTTAAAAAATTTCCAGGAATTTATGAAAAATTTCGGTCATTTATGGTAATTTTACAGGTAAATATAGTAACTTACCATAAATTACCCAACATTCATTTTTGGAAATTTCCATAAATTTCCGGAAATTTCTGCAAAATTTCGGTCATTTATTGTAATTTCACAGATGAGTACGGTAACTTACCCAAAACTTATATTTTAAAATTTCCATAAATTTCCGGAAATCTATGAAAAATTCCGGTCATTTATAGTAATTTTATAGGTAAATATGTTAACTTACCATGGATAACCCAAAATTAATTTTAAATATATATTAAATTAAAAATATAAAATAGTTCAATTTTGAACTAAAAATATATTGTTTGGATCACAAATAGAATCGAAGAATTTTTGGCTTCATAGTTTATTTCATAGCAAAGAAAACACGAATTTTAAACTAGAAAAGACACATTTTAACAAAAATCTTTAATTTTCAGCCAAACAAGAAGAACTCTGAGCGAAAAATATAATAGTAGACTTTTCATTCAAAATGTTGGTTGAAAATGTAATTTCTGGGTTAAAAATGGAACTACTTTCTGAATATCAATCTTCTTCGTGAATTATTCAACTTTTTGATTGAATATTCATTCATTCTACTGAGAATTTAGCTATTAGTTAAAAATTACCCTAAAAAATACAAAATTTAGTTGACATTGTATGAACTTTGTTAAAGTTTAATTCTTTTGTTGAAAATAATCCTTGTTGGTTGGAATTTGATTCTTTTTTTCAAATAATTATTTTTTTTAAATTTCATTTTTGAACTGAAAATTTTATTTTTTGACGAAAATGTATTTTTTCTGATAGACATTTAATATTGTTAGTCGAAAATTCAACATAGTGGAAATTTTTGTTTTTTAAATTAACAGATTTTGTTGAAGATAACTCTTTTTGATTACAAAATTAGTCTCTCTTTGGTTGGTGATTTAAATGGTTTGGTACAAATTTGTATATTTTGGTTTGATTCAACTTTTTTTTTATTTGAACATTTAAATGTTTTTGGTGGAAATATCAACTATTACACTTTTTGCTCATTCTAAGTGAAATTTCTCTGAGTGTTAGGATATTATTCTTCAGTTAAAAATAAAATACTCTGTAGAAAAGAAAAAAATTTTAACCACGATGTAAGAGTATTTTCATCATACCTCCATCGAAAATTCGAAATTCGATGCCTGAGGAGCGGGTCGAAAATCGAGTTTCGTACCATAGGGAAGAAAGTGACAGTTTAATGTTAATGGCGATTTTAAGAGCCGTTATTTACGTTAATGTAAAAAAAGAAAAAAAATGCGAAAAAAGTCGTGGTTTTTTCGAGCATTTTCCACTTCCGGTTCAATTTTCAATTAGAAATAGGTTAATGTTAATGTTCATTAATGTTAACAAACATAAATTTTTGAACAATTCATTTTCATTGTTAACAATATTCTCTTCGAATAATAATCACAAGTACATATAATTTAGAAATATTATTACATTAAAGTTGTGAACAATTACAAGTTACATTTCAAATACTTGAAATGCAAAAAGCTTGAAAGCGCTTTATTTTAAAACAATTGTTATTAAATAGGATTTTTCTTCCGGATTCCGAATTTGTGAACTGACAATCAAAAATAAAAATTATTCAAACATTGTATAATACGCCTGAGAACGGCGTTACGCTTGTTATTCATAAGGTATGGTAAGGATACTGACCAATGAAATAAATTGGTTATAAATAAACAATTAACACCTTGAGAAAATTATGTACACTCCTTTATTTGATTTTGTACTTACACTGAGATTTGAATGATCCAAATAACAAATTGATTACTTTTGTATTAATAATATATTTTGTGTCAAAAAAACTTAAAAATGATTAGTAACTTAATTATTATAGACTTTTGCATATGAATAATTAAAATTAACATTTTTTGTTTTGTTTTGATGAATAAAGTACGTGCGCTTTATCCAAGACCGGTATTTTTTTTAAATGCTCTCATAGATTAATCGGTATAATGATTGGCCTCCTTAAATAATCATTATCCAGCTTTACACTGTAGATTTATTGAGAAATACAGGGAAATAATACGAGTAATAAATAGCGCGGAGTATACAGATAATAATCTTGAACTATTTATTAGTCATTTCATTTGTAAATATTTGTTTACGAAGCAGATTTTGAAGAAAAGGCGAGTTATTGTGGGGGAGGCTAACACTTGTACCAATAATCCTACGTCAAAAGATACAGATGCAAATGCGTTTCCTTAAATGTCTCAGAGCGACTTGTATACAGTTTTACAGTTTCCGGGTCTTCCTCAAGATGCAGTATTGCGCTAAGTCTGGATCAAAATTGGTCGCGGTTGGCCATGTTCAATGCAGCATTCGTCTGCGTGAAGATTCAGGTATCTCGTAAAACGCGTCTTCATTCCATATTCCCCACCAAATTTTATTGCGCACCAGGTAATCATCAGGTTGAAACTCTTCCCTTGTTATTATCACGTCTTGACCCATCCATTTCACTGAGTTAATGAAAATTTGTTTTGAATGAGTCATTAAGTGGTTGACTCATGGAATAGTAATAATACGTTAGCTTATTTTAAAAAAATCAGAATTTTTAAATTACCGGGTTCACGACTTGCAGTCTTTACTCTTAAAAACATTCCAACCTGCCCAAATTTGTAATATTGTCCCATCCAATTTTGATCACGGATGACTATATCACCTACTTCCAGAGAGACTTGCTTTAGTGGATGTGCTAAAACTGATTAGGTAAGAAAAATATATTTACCAACTGTTTCAGAGATTAAAAAATTCATTATCTTATAACTACTGAATTATACTAAATTATGAGTCACCTAATAGTTATCCAAGAAATTCAATTCTGAACTTCATTTCATAATACATATTGTCGAATCTCTATTGTCCGTAACGATCTAGAAAGGTGTATTCCAAACAATTTCTTACAATAACTTTTAATCCGTCTTTATGAAAAAACGTTACAGCAAAATTGGTATAGGTAGTATAATTTCAGTATATATAGTATATACTGAATCAGTAAATTGAATACTCTAACAAATTGATTAATTATCAAGCCAAAAATATAAATTTTCTACTAATCACTTGAATTTTCAATCAAAATGTTAAGTCACAACCAAGAAATATGAATTTTCAATAAAGTTGTTGATTGTATTTTAGTTTTTAAATTACCTCGTGGTGGTTTGTATTCATCCCTTGGACGTGGTGGACCTATTGATTCTGTAAAATGAAATATAGGGTTTTTTAACCAAATTTTCGAACGAACCCCAAAGTTAATGGTCGAAATGAAGATGCCCTTGTTAATCGTCTTCAAGTGAAGATTCTTTGAAAGTTTTGAATTTTTGAATTTCTTCCAAACAATATATTCTCAATAAGAACTGCAAAAAAATGCGACATGCAGAACGGTTGTATTTTTCCAAAAACTGACCTGAATGAATGTTTGGATTGAAATTGGTTCTATAACAAATTATTTCATTACAATGAATATGACCATTCGGTAAATGGATAATCACGCAGCAAGATACACGCACCTATACAATGATAATAACTCATGTTTCAATTGTTTTAGTGTGAGAGACCAATTTTGGAATATATTTGATGAATATATAGAATTCCTGAAAATAAAACAAGATTTCAATGATACAATTTGCACAGCCACCACAAAATGCTCATATTGCAATTCCTGAAAAACAAAATAAAAAAATTTGTTTCTTCGGACAAAAATAAAAAAGAGGAAAGGTAAATGAAAAGAATGAATGTTTAACAATGCATACATCTTAAGTCGATTTTTACGTTTTCCATACATTTTAAGGAATTCCAAAGGATTTCAAGAAATTAATTGAATTTCAAGGGATTTCCACAAATTTGAACGGTTTTATGGGATTTGAAGGTATTTTAAGAAATTTTACAAGATTTTATCAGATCAAAGTTACATATGGTCCTGAAGCCTTCAGAAAGGTTAAAGTATGATGTGACATCAACCAAAAATTAAGAGGCAGTATCCTTCAAAAAAGGTTTTTGATTAAATTTCGAAGAAATTATGTTTTACCTGAAAAAATATTTTTCTTGGATAACAAATTTAAAAATTTTGTTTTTCACAGTAATTTTTGCAATAGACAATTCGAACATAATTTAAAGAAATTCAAACTCTCAATGCTGAATTTACTGATCAAGGATGTTTCAAATCATGTTAATTTTTCAAAAGTTAAAATCTCCAAAATCAAAAGTGGATAAGAATTATGTTTACAACAAGATAAAATCATTCATATTCTAAAACATCAGATTTTCCTTAATCAAAGATTTTTAAACAATGATAAAAATAATGAGAACAAACTTTCTATTTTGATTGATCAACGAACTAATATTCAAGAGCAAAATTTGAATTTACACAACATTTTTGAAGAATATAAGGATCCTTGGTTTGTAAATTTAGCAAATATTCAAATTCCTGATTCAGTTACAGATATTCTCAGATAAGGTTAAGGTTTTAGTAACCATGTGATAAAAAATAAATCGAAACAAATGATGGAAATAGTCGAAGAATATTGGAGCAACGAGATTTTCGAAACAAGGTTTTACATTTGTTAAAGAGCTTTATTGATAAGAATTGTTTGCAAATTAGTAGCATTGATCGTAAAATTTCTAAAGGTTTCAAGGTAACAAAAGATTTCCTTAAGAACAACCCTGATATAATTTGCATGAATGTTGATAAAGGTAATATTACAGTTTGTGTGAAGAAATCAGATTACATTAGGGATATGGAGGATTTACTTTCCAATCGTGATAACTGTAAATTTTTGAGTCAAAATATGTTAAAACAATTGAGAAGAGACACTTTCAAGATTCTGGACAATTGGAGAAAGAAAGGACTTTTGAGAAAGGATATAAGATGGACTGATATACATACTGAGTACACAGTTCATGCAAGATATTATAGTTTGAGAAAGATTCATGAAGAGGGCTATCCTTTCAGAATTGTTGTTTCCACTATTAACACTCCAACGAAATTTAAAAGAACAAAACTTTAATTTGATACTTAAAGACTCAATTACAACTTCTAAATACAATATTAAAAATAGCTGGGAATTTCAAAAAAATATTATTCAAAAAACTGTCTCTGATTACCATGTAATGATTTCTTTGGATGTTGTTGCAATGTTCCCAAATATACCCCTTGAATTAGTTAAACAGGCAATTTTAAATATATGGGACTATATAATGACACGTACTCGATTAAGTTAAAAAGATTTTATTAAAGGGATAGTTTTCATTATGAATTCAGCTTATTTCAAATTTAATGGATCTTTTTATAGGAAAAAGCTTGGTACTCCCATAGGTTCAGTCATTTCTCCGATTTTCACAGAAATGGTTATGGAAGATTTGGAGATCTTTGCTTTTAAGAAGCTGAATTTTTTTGTGCCCTTTTACTATCGTTATGTTGATGACACCTTGTTGTGTGTTCCTGTAGCAAAGCTACAGGCGGTTTTTGATGCTTTTAACAGTTTTCATCCAAAACTTCAATTTACCCACGAAATAGAAAAAAATAGTAAAATCCGTTTTTTTGACGTAGAAGTAATGAAAGGTCAGGATGGTAATATTATTACCAATTGGTTAAGGAAAAATACATATTCCGGTAGAATTTTAAATTTCTTTTTGGCTCATCCTTTTCAAAAAGAAATTGCAGCAATCAAAAACTTAGCCGAAAGAGCTCTAGGTTTGTCCCACATTTCATTTAACAAAGAGAATTTGAATATTGTTAGGAATATCCTTTTCCTGAATCATTACCCAAAAAAGTTGGTTGAGCAACAAATCACAATTAGAATTCAAGAAATCAAAACAAACAAAGTAACATTTTAGCTACAGATAATCAGAAGGGATTGAGAGAATCTGGTTCTTTTAATACTTTTGTTCTTCCTTTTTTTGGTCAAATTTCTAAAACTATTCAACTCACGTTAAAAAATATAATATTCATACTATTTTCCGTATACCATTTAAAATGGATTCAATAATAACTTTTGGTAAAGATCCTTTAGAAAAATTTAAAAATGGTGGTGTGGTTTACAAGATCACTTGCAAGATCAGTAAGATGACTTACGTGGGACAGACTGGCAGACTTCTTAATACTAGGGTGGAGGAACACAAAAGTGATGTTCGTTTAGGAAGTTGTTATAAGAGCTTTTCTGCTAGACATGCGAGAGGGTTTGTTGATGCTGACCATGAGTTTGACTGGGATAATGTTAAAATTTTACATAGTGAAAGTAATGAGAGATTTAGATAGATTGAACAAAAGTTATTCAAGTATGATTAATTATATTTAGTTTTCATGAGTCTTGACTTTCTCTTATTTCTTGTTTGTTGTGACGGATTAGTCGATGCTCCCTCCTGTTTTAATTTTTCTTGCCTTGATAAGGATGCTGTGTGAGCACCGAAACGTTGGTAAATACTTTGCATGCTTTCATATTGTGATTTGATAATAATAAAAAGAAAAAAGACGAAAGAAATAAAAAAAAGAAGGAAGGGGATTCAGTTGGTTGCCTTCTCATTTTTCTTTCCTCTTTTTTATTTTTGTCCGAAGAAATAAATTTTTTTTTGTTTTTCAGGAATTGCAATAGGGGCATTTTGTGGTTATCCAAATTGGATCGTTGAATTCTTGTTTTATTTTCAGGAATTCTATACTTTGACTTGATTATTGGACGTTGAATGGGATTTTGAATTTGATTTTAGTCTGATTTAAAATTCTTGAATTTCAGTATATTCGATATCTGTATTGAAGATGCTTCAATATACGATTGATTATGTATTATCACATGTTCTACTCACGAACAGAATAGAGGAATACCACCAACATGAAGAGCAGCGTAAAGACATGAATCTTCATTTTGACGTAGACTCTGAGAAACGAATTTCAAAGAACTTTTCAGACTGTAACTGGATGGATCTTGAATTTTTCTTATCTTTATATCTACTAGCCATTATGTCATTCTCAACATAAATTCTCCTCTACGTGTAGGCCGCTGATTGGCCTGTGCGTAAAGCGTGTTTTTATTGAAACACACTAAAAACCGTTATATGTGTACGAATAGCCCGGGTGAAACAGATAGAACCCCTCTCCAATTTTTCAGGTCCGCCAATCAAGGTTGCAAGATTTTCATCGTACATCTGAAAACTAGGACGACTATAGACTTGGCCATAAAATAATGAAACTTAATTTGTGTACGTCTATCCGATAGGAGACCAAAATCTTGAGCAAATTATCTAACACATGGATTCTATGTACTCTTTTCCGTAGTATTAATTTTATTAGTTTTACCGTAACTGAGATATTTGAACAGCTGTTTAGAACAGTCAAAGCCTCGGTAGAGATGAAGTTGAATCAACAAAGATAAATTGATTAAAAACTAGCTTCACCACATGGCAATATACTTAACTGTATGCTCATAGTTCAAATAAAGATTTCAGCAGAACAGATTTTTTTATCGAACCTTATCTCCGCCGAGGTTGTGATCTTTTCCAAAATTAGAGAACCATTTTTTTGTGTAATGATCTTTTAATAAAATAATTTCATTCAATGAACTTATAAAAACTTTTTCGAAAGTTTAAAAAAAAATCTAGTTAGGATATTTTCAAAAAAAATCTTAAATATCCCTTAAGAATTTCAGGCTGTGGAATATTTTTAACAGTAAATATCAATATAAAATGATAAAGATAATTAGGTTTCTTAATAAAGTGTTACTTTTAATATACTCTTTTTAGAATATAATAAAATTACAAACAAGTGTCACAATTATCGTGATTGTCCATAAACCGTCCATAAACTAAGTTATCGATTTAAGATTATTTTTGAGCCCCTACCCAAATGAATTTTTAACATAAAAGTGGAATTTTTTACAAAAAAGTTCATATTCAATAAGTAATGTAAAACTCCTACCATGAAAGATTAACTTCATACAAAAAGTTGAATTTTTAATTAAAAAGATATTTTGGTTGAGAATTCATTTTTTTTTATTGAAAATTCAGTTCTTAAACTGAAAATATATCTATTCCATTTCCTGATGGAAATGTATATTTTTTGATAGATATTCAATCTTTTTGGTTGGAAATTCATCTCTTCGGTTGAAAATTGAACTATTTTGTTTTGAATTGATCTATTTTGTCAGTCTTTGTGAGGTCAAAAATTTAATTATTTTGCTGAAAACTGCAAATTTTCAGGTCGTAAATTTAATTTTTCTGTTCGAAGTTCGTCTGTTTGTCTTGAAAACTCAACATTTTAGATGAAATTTATTTTATTGTCGACTGGAAAATGTTTCTTTGTTGAAAACTTAACCCTTGTTTGAATTTGTTATTATTTTTATTTGACAATTAGTCTTTCTTAGTTTAGGATTCGAATAATTTGGTAAAAATTTGTATCGTTTGGTTTAATTCAACTTTTTTGATCAAAACATGAAATGTGTTGGGCAAGTAATTTTCATCTCGTTGCGGATAAAAATGATCCGTCCTCGGATAATTGTAGTTGTTGGATTGTGCTGGAAGGAGGAGGTGACGGGAGCGCAAGAAACAAGAGGCGCCAAATGTTGTATGAAGCACGAAGATTAACTGGGGGCATTAGACGCGCAACAGTCGACGAGAGCGACCTCGACGGCCGTCAAGTGGCGCTCTCTATTGGAGACGAGCCAAAACCAAACATACCGCCCGCCTTGTTCCTTGAACGATTATCTGCTAGCCGCCCGCCGTAAGGTCGAATGTCCATGCTCTGATTCGACTGAAGTCGCTGATGATGTCGCTTCGCGTTTAACAACACTCGCTCATTCATTCTGACTTGACGGTCATGAGAGGCACCTACTGATGCGTGGGCCCCATGCCGCTTAGCAACTCCGACTTATGCCGTGCAAAAACCCACAAAATCCTTTGAGAGAGTTGCAAGTCGATTAATGTCCATTACAATCTTTAACCTTAGGTTTCGTAGTAGTATTCATATTAGAGTGACGGGCGCGATCCAACCGCAAGGATCAAACAATCTAGCAAGGGTGTCGAAATAGTGCGCTTGGTCAAACTATGCGAGTCAATCTCGGGTGGAGTCAGACGAAACCAATCACTCCGCGGATCCCAGAAAACGCCGAGCTTGTTGGTGATGCCATCACTGCAAAGTTGAAGTCAGGTCGGACGAAGACGGTCTTGTTCTGGCAAATATTCTAGTAGCTCCGGTTGATTGACGATCCCTTTTCGGAGAGGAAATCCACCGATAAGTTGCTCGTTTAGCTGTCCCGCTTCTCGAGGGTCATTGCATTCCGTCAATAGGCCGTCGACAAAGCAATATTTGAAAAGAATTGGGGCAGAAGTCACAGCCGACTGTCGATGTCGGTGGCGTACGACTGGGTTATTCTCACGGGCACTCAATACAATGCGTTGCAGATCGATGTCCTGTTCGTTCACCGGAATCTGCCGATACATCAGGCAGAATTCCGCGCTGCAATTAGGTTTGTGGCGTCTCCATCGAATTAATACGTGGCTTGAATTGATTTGCAATTTGGGCCCAGGATGAATCGTCTCATTGTGACTGTAGCCAGTCGACGTAGGTCTAAATGCGTTGAAGATTACTCTCAGGCGGCGATGATGATCTCCCCGTTGCCATACTCCGTGATGTGCTATGTAGTAAGTGGGGCGAGCTTTCGTGCGCAGCTCGGTCCGCAGGATCAAAGGGCAAACGTCAGCTCCATGGTAGAAGATCGACAGCTCGAAAATGGTCGAACCGTGGGTCGGCGAGATCCAGTCCTTGCCATTTGTTGTCGTCCTTAGAACTGTTGAGTAGGCAATTGTTGCCGAAGAGAAATCTGTTGCGACAGGTGCCCATGAGGACTCATTTGCTGAGATTTCTGCTGAGTCATCGGTGGACTAGTCATCAGTTGTTTGTGTTGTGAAGCGAGAAGCTGTTGCTGAGTATTCAGCTGAATCTGAGTGATCTGGGAGTTAATCTGTTGAGGCGAGGCCATCACCGTCTGCCGCTGAATTTGATGTTGATTCAGAAGAGTAAAATTCTGCTACTGCTGCAGCTGTTTCTGTCCCATCCAGGCATTAATCTGTTGGTTAACCTGCTGATTCACCTTTTGGGTAGCCTGTCGAGTTATCTGCTGATTCGACTGTTGATTGATCTGGTTCGACTGTTGATTTATCCGATTCTCATCGGCTCTGCAGCTCCTGCTTCTGATTCTGCAGGGGACTCTTCATCTGCATGATGTGATCAGCCGAAGGCCCAGTTACCAAAACCTTCGATTGTCGTCCAAGCTCTTCGAGAAGGAAAGTGCTGTGTCAGTGCCCATTGGCTCTCCGATGTTGTATATGAACACGCATGTGGTATGCCTGACTTTTGAGGGGTTGCTGAATGACTTGTACTGCCTGTGGATGAGCAGCCATCGTTTTAGTTGTTGTTCCACCCTGCGTGGACACGACATGGTGTTGTCCATTGGCCTGCTGCCATTGTTGTTGGGCTGACTGCTGCTGAACCTGCGTTGATGTTCGTAGATTTGAGTGCGTGTGTTGATAGAAGCACTCTCGATGTCTACGTAGGAGTTTCTACATCGTAGTCCGCATCTGCAGGCTGATGGATGAGTCCAATATGATTCTCCGGGAAAGCGGCCCAACAATTCTCCAATAGCTGAAGGCGAACAGCCGGTGCCCCAGGTGTCCAGTCGGCTGCGGGCTTGTCCAGGATTGTTGCGGCACATCATCGCTAAAAGTCACTCAGCTGGACTACTGATGAAGCTCTGACAGTGGGGTCGAACCACGCTTGCCAAATGCGCCACAATCAACGAACAAAAAGAAGAAAAACAGTGAAGTATGTGCAACGCGAGAGTGCGTGCATAGAAGTATCAAAATGGTTAGTTACCAACAAAGAAATAGTTTACAACTACGAACTTTACCCGAAATGTGATATACCAAATCGAGAATAAAACATCTACATAAACTTGTCCATAAAGAATGAAATGTGTAATAATGCAACAATATACAATATGCATATACCTACATAACACATGTAATATATATATATAGAAGACACCTATTCCACAATAAAATGTCTCGATAGTAGCACTATAATTTCTTTAAGAAAGAAAGAGATAGAGGTATGCACAGGAGAATTCTCGACCGAAACCAAAGCAAAGAAATAATATCCAATTATGAATATGAATAGATACATGATATGTCAAGCATAGAAATGAATATCCACATAAAACTATCCATGAGATGAGAGTACATAATGAGGTGGCAACCTATATGACACATATATACACGCACATACCCCTGCAATACACACATCCAATAATAAAATCTCTAAATAGTAGAATTATAATTTCTTCAAAAAAGCTCTCTACCGTAAAAAGTATGACTTTTTAACAAGATTGTTAGATTTTTAACCAAACTTTTCCATTGTCGAAGAAAAATGAAAATTCTAGTACTAAAACAGTTGAATTTTCACATCGAAAAGGCAAATTTTCAAAAAAAATTGAATTTTCACCAAAAATGATTTCAATACCCTTTTCTACAGAAAAATACAAGTTTTCGACAAAAATTAAATTTTCTAGGAAATAGTTGAATTTTTAACAAAACAGTTTCATTTTTATCCAAGAAAGATACAATATTTTAATAGAAAAAGGTGAACTTTTGAACTAAAAAGAAAAATTTTCAGAAAAAATATTTGTCATCCAAAAAATATTTCAGTTGACTAATCAGCAACAAAATATAAATTTTAAACAAAAGGTTAATATTATACGAGAAGAGTTGAATTTGCAAAAAATTATCTCTTTTCAAAGAAATTGTTAAATTTTCAACAATCGAATGGTTTTTTTATTTGATGCAGATTCCCAAATATATTAGGATCCAAACGATTTAAAAAAATGTCGAGAAACTTCCACGGATTATGAGGATCTCAAGAAGATTAAAGGGTTTTTCGAAAATTGTAACTGATTTCAAAAGATTTGATCGGTTTTCAAGAGATTGAAAATATTTTCACGAATTTCAAACAATTTCTAGACATTTCAAGGGATTTAACAGGATTTTTACATTTTTCAAAGATGTGATTTCCAAAGGTTTCAAGGATTGCTAGAGAACTTTGAACCAAAGCGTTGAATTTTCAACCACAGAATATGAGTTTCAACCAAAAAAGTTAGTTTGAAAAAATCAGTTGAATTTTGAAGAAAATAGTTAATTTTTCAGTTTAAAAAAATAATTTAAGAGAAAATAAAATAAAATTATGAATCATCAACCAAAAGAATTAACTTTCAACAATGTAATTCAAATTTTAACCAAGTAGTGGAATTTTTGGCTTAAAGAGATGAGTTTTCAACGCAAAATGTAATAGCTGGTATTTTAATTTC
Organism: Andricus quercusramuli; assembly: GCA_932178445.1. NCBI lineage: Eukaryota > Metazoa > Arthropoda > Insecta > Hymenoptera > Cynipidae > Andricus > Andricus quercusramuli. The sequence goes on from CAKNXH010049965.1 coordinate 39,720, forward strand.
AAATAACAAAATTTTGATTTATCCAACAAAAAAGGAAATTGTACAATATATTATACATAAATCATCAACTAGAACACATTCATTTTCAAACAAGCAGTAAATTAAATATTCCATCTTCTTCTCCAGTTGAAAATTCATTTATTTGGATGAAAATTTCTCTTTGGAGGTAGAATATCAATCTTCTTCGTGACTTATTCACCTTTCTGATTAAATATCCATTCATTCTACTGAAAATTTCGCTATCAGTTAAAAATTATCCTAAAAAATACAAAATTTGGTTGACATTGTATGAACTTCGTTAAAGCCTAATTATTTCGGTTAAAAATAATCCTTGTTGGTTGGAATTTCATTTTTGTTTTCAAATTAATTTTTTTTTTCAATTTCATTTTCGAATTGAAAATTTATCTTTTTCATTTTTTGACGAAAATGTATTTTTTCTGATAGACATTTAATCTTGTTAGTCGAAAATTCAACATATTTTTTTCAAAAAAATGTCTTTTAAATTAACCGATTTTGTTGAAGATAACTCTTTTTCATTAGAAAATGAGTCTCTCTTTGGTTGGTGATTCAAATGGTTTGGTACGAATTTGTATTTTTTGCTTTAATTCAACTTTTTTGTTTGTTCATTAAAATATTTTTGGTGGAAATATCAACTATTACACTTTTTGCTGAAATTCATTTTCTTATCGATGATTCATCACTTTCGTTAAATTAAAAATTTCATTCTGTTGAACATGTCTGCCTTTGGTTAAGTCATATGATTTTACATCAGTAAATCTTACACTTTTGTAAAGCATAATATTTCGTCCTTGTGCACTCACGAAAATATTTTTTTTAAAAACATTCGTTTGGCCCTATACTTAAGGTAGAATTTGTTTCATTCTATGTGAATTTTTTCTGAATGTTAGGATATTATTCTTCAGTTAAAAATAAAATACTCTGTAGAAAAGAGAAAAATTGTTTTAGCCACGATGTAAGAGTATTTTCATCATACCTCAATCGAAAATTCGACTTTCAATACTGATCGACGAAATAAATTGGTTTCAAATAATCAATTAACACCTTAAGCAAATTCTGTACACTCCTTTATTTTATTTTGTACTTACACAGAGATTTGAATGATCCAAACAACAAATTGATTACTTTTGTATTAATAATATATTTTGTGTACAAAAAACTTAAAAATTATTAGTAATTTAATTATTATAGACTTTTGCATATTAATATTTAAAATTAACATTTTTTGTGTTGTTTTGATGAATAGTGTACGTGCGCTTTATCCAAGACCGGTATTTCTTTAAGAAGCTCTTATAGGTTAATCGGTACAATGACTGCCCTCCGTAAAAAATTATTAACCAACTTTACACTGTAGATTCATTGGGAAATACAGGGAAATAATATGGGTAATAAATAGCGCGGAGTATACAGATAATAATCTTGCACTATTTATTAGCAATTTCATTTGTAAATGTTTGTTTATGAAGCATATTTTCAAGAAAAGTCCAATCATTGTGGGGGAGGCTAATAATTGTACCGATACTCCTACGTCAAAAGATGCAGATGCAAATGCGTTTCATTGAATGTCTCAGAGGGATTGATATACAGCTGTACAGTTTCCTGGTCTTCCTCAAGATGCAGTATTGCGCTAAGTCTGAATCAAAATTGGTCGCATTTGGTCATGCTCCATGCAGCATTATTCTGCGTGAAGATTCAGGTATCTCGTAAAACGCGTCTTCATTCCATATTCCCCACCAAATTCTATTGCGTACCAGGTAATCATCAGGTTGAAACTCTTCCCTTGTTATTATCACGTCTTGACCCATCCATTTCACTGAGTTAATGAAAATTTGTTTTGAATGAGTCATTAAGTGGTTGACTCATGGAATAGTAATAATATTTTAGCTTATTTTAAAAATCAGAATTTTTCAATTACCGGGTTGAAGAGTTGCAGCTTTCACTCTTAAAAACATTCCAACCTGCCCAAATGTGTAATATCGTCCCATCCAATTTTGATCACGGGCTACTATATCACCTACTTCCGGAGAGATTCGCTTTCGTGGATGTGCGAAAACTGATTAGGTAAGAAAAATATATTTACCAACTGTTTCAGAGATTAAAAAATTCATTATCTTATAACTACTGAATTATACTAAATTATGAGTCACCTAATAGTTATCCAAGAAATTCAATTCTGAACTTCATTTCATAATACATATTGTCGAATCTCTATTGTCCGTAACGATCTAGAAAGGAGTATTCCGAACAATTTCTTAAAATACCTTGTAATCCGTCCTTGTGGAAAAATATTTCAAGAAAATTGGCATTGGTAGTATAATTTCATTATATATAGTATATACTGAATCAGTAAATTGAATACTCTAATAAATTGTTTAATTTTCAAGCCAAAAGTATAAATTTTCTACACTACATTATTGATACGTTATTATTAATGAATAGAAATCTCTTCCCGTAAACAAGATATTCTAGTTTGAAAAATCGTGTGTGCCTTAACATCCCCTGTCTGTAGGAAAAACTAGAAGTTTTCGCAAAATTTTTTAACATTTGTTTCATATTGTATTTTTGTTTTTAAATTACCTCGTGGTGGTTTATATTCTTCCCTTGGACGTGGTGGACCTATTGATTCTGTAAAATGAAATATAGGGTATTTTAGCCAAATTTTCGAACGAACCCCAAAGTTAATGGTCGAAATAAAGATTCCCTTGTTAATCGTCTTTTCTTTAAATAAGACAAGAAATATAATCGTTTCAATTTACTGGAATTTGTACCCGTTAATCATATTTTAAGTGAAGATTCTTTGAAAGTCTTGAATTTTTTCCAAACAATATATTCTGAATAAGAACTGCAAAAGAAAGTGCTAGAAGCAAAACAGTTTCATTTTTGCAAAAACTGACTAGAATAACAAAAAAGATGAAGATATACGTAATCAGGGGACTTTCTTGACCTTCTGAAAAAAGGCATCTCGGGTCATAGGTTCATAGGGTGACCTCTATATTTAAAAATTAAAACTAACAGATTTAAAAAAGTCGATTTCTCATTTTATCGATTGCCGATAATTATTTTGATTTATTTATTTTTACTATCACTTTCAATGTAAGTTGTGATTGAATGTTTGTGCTCTTGCGAAATGATTATCTGAATTCAATTTTCAAAGTGATATGTGCATATATTTCAATTTTTACTGGTATTACTTTGAAAGATTATTAATAATTGAAATTTTCAGATAAATATCATACACAAGTTATTCTAATATTTCAATGAAAATAATTATCAATGCTTTCTCTGTTCTGAACGCATTAATTAAATATTAACTGTTTCTGTTAAAAAAATTTTTTTCTAGGATTAGTTAAAAGATGATTAATAAACTAAATTTGATAAAAGAAAAGTGAGAATGTGAATCAATATATATATATATATATATATATATATATATATATATATAAAGTGAAAATTATTAGAAAGTTTCAATGAAAATAATTTTTCCATACTTTTTATGTTGTCAACTGATTAATTAAGAATTAGCTGATTAATTTTGTTCACAATATCAAATTAAATAAGGATCGAAATTTAATATTCTTTAATTATGTAACATAAATTGATTATTTATTTCAAGATTATGTAATTAAATATTGGCTACAATTTGAATAATAAAAGTTCATTTGTACTTAAAATAGCCCTATTCCAGTTACGTACATTTCTAATTGTTTCTGACGTTGCAAAATGAGTATCTGAATTCAATTTTAAAAATTATATGTAAATATGCTTTCATTTTTCCTGAAATTATTCTAAAAGGCTTATTAATAAATCAAAATATTCATAAATAGAGCTAAAATTGAAATATATATATATATATATATATATATATATATATATATAAAGTATAAATAATTTGATTATTTGGATGAAAATGATTGCTTGAGGGGTTTAATGTTGCGAACTGTTTAATTAATTATTAGCTGACTCATTTTTACCACAATATAGAATTACATAAATATTGAATTTAAATGGTTTTGAATTCAAAAACACAAAATTAACAATTACTTTCTGGCCATGTAATTGAATACTGGATATAATTTGCATAATAAAAGTTTATTTAAATTCGATATATCACTAATTACATTATTTTTAAAATGATGCTGATGTTGTGAAATGAGTGTCTTCATTCAATTTTCAAAATTATATTTGAATATGTTTTTATTTTTTTCTGAAATTAGTATGGAAGGTTACTGATGTATTAAATTTTAAGGAATGATAGGGATTTAAAAAAAATGTAGAATAAAAATCATCCCAATATTTCTGAATGAAAATTATAGTTAAATGTTTTCTATGTTATAAACAGATTTTTTTTCCACAATTTTAAATTGCATATGATGATTGCATTTGTATTGCTTTTGATCAGGTAACATAAACTGATTATTATTTACTTCCAGGTTATGTAATTGACTATTGATTATTATCTGTATAATAAAAGTTTGTTTAGTGCTTAAAATACCTCTATTATAATTATATATTTTTTTTAAGTTTGCGGTGTTGTGAAATGAGTATCTGAACTTTCATTCCGAAATTATGTGCACATGTCTTTTATTTTTCTCTGGAATAGTTTGAAGGGTTATTAATAATTCAAATTTTCAGAAAAATATGAAGTAAAAATTATTTGAATGATTCAATGAAAATAATTCTTCAATGCTTTTTGTGTTATAAAATGATTAATTCATTATTGGCTAATTAATTTTGTTACAAAATTAGATAAAATAAATATTTAATTTAAATTTTTCTATGTATATCAAGTAGCATAAATCAATTATTCACTTCGAGGTGATGTGATTGAATATAGGATATAATTAGTATAATAAAAGTTTATTTTTCTTAACCTATCTCTATTCCAATGATGTAATTTTTTATAATATTTATGATGTCGAATGAGTATCTGAATTCAATTTTCTAAATGATATGTATACAATACATTCTTTTATTTTTTCTGCAATTAGTTTAAATGGTTATTGATACGCTGTTGTTTTTCTGAATTATTTAAACGTTATAATATGATAATTATTTCATGATTTAACGATGCTTCTTGATTCACAGATTTACAAAAAT
>CAKNXH010049973.1:0-15228 GCA_932178445.1 Andricus quercusramuli
AATGGAATGAACTTACTTTCGTGATAATTTATTTAGAACCCTAAGTAAGTAGTGTATTTGCTTCAAGTTTTATGATGATTTTAATTTACATAACATTGAGACTCTTTTAAAAAACAGAAAAGACTTTGGTTAGAACGAGTAAATAAAAATTTTTTTGGAATTTAAGTCCGCAGAATTTGAAACAAGATATTCGATTTATGCATTGCATTTTTTCATGAAACTGCAGCTAAAAATGAATTTTGAAGTTGAGATTTGCTATCTGTAATAATTCAGTTTAGATTTAGTTAAGATTTAGTATTTAAATCTGGGGATTCCCTAAACAAGTGGCAGTGATATGTTTAACGAACTTCACGTTGTTTCGAACCTCTTGTCACTGGTCTGACTGTTACGACTTTTTTTACTAACTTGAAGTAAGACATCAACAGTTCTTTCGCGCAAGATGCTCATGAACGCGCGAGAATAACAACCTCCTATTGGCTCGCTGCAATTATCAATAGTTTAAAAACTATTGAGCGTACAACATTTTGCCATTGTGATTTGTTGTTTGGTTTTTTACAAGGAATCTGCATATACAAGGTGTATGATGAAGTGTGAATCACCCTGTATATGGGAATGTTAAAGAGTCGTGCGCGAGCTTCGTTCCCGGCCACACTTTATCTGCTGTCTTTATTCCGCAGAGTTAAGCACAGATCTAGAAATCGTAAAGACTATACGCACGTGTTAAGTAGATAGTGAAACAACGATGGACATCTCATAAGTAGATGGCTTCTGAGCCTTCATTGCTCTGGTGTCCTCCATTGGAGCCGTATGCGTTTGAAGAAGCCACGCATTCAGACCAATCACTGTTGGACAAAGGCGAGCTAGAGGACCCATGACCAGGACTATCTGGTGAAGGTGTAGGGAAGCTTTCAGGCGCTTGCATAAGATGTTGAGGCGTCACGTCAGGACCCGAGTGATGGGAGGGAGGCGTCAAGTATTGTAAGTACTGCTGAATTTTCTGCTGTTGTTGTTGTTGCTGTTGAGTACTTTGTTGTTGCTGAATTTGCAGCTGCGTTTGTTGCATTTGTTGTTGTTGCTGATTAGACGGGCAAGGGAGATTGTCAAAGGCAAACCCCACCGGGGGCATTCCACCATGTTTCTGATGAGTAGCCTGTCTCATAGCAGCAATATGTGTGGGCGATGTGGGAAACGAAGGTCTTTCATACAAAATTTATAACCGCGTATAGTTTAAAAAAAACTGGGTGTTTGGAATGCTAGAGAAGTGAGTTATCTTAAGATAAGAGAACTACGAGAAACTATGCACATAAGGAAACTAGATATTCTTTGTGTACCTGAGACGAAGAAAAAGGGTTGCGAATTTAGCTATGGGCTAGAATGAAGGTAGGAATCAGAAGATTATTTATCATAGCGTGCTACGCACCAGTTGATACCGATTCCAGGGAAGTTAAGGACGCCTTCTGGGACACTTTAAATGATACAATAAGCACTTGCGACCAAGGTGAAAGAATAATTTTTTTAGGAGATATGAACGGATGGGTCGGCGTCCTACGTCAGGATACAGATACAGGAGGGGTTCTAGTTAATTTTGGGGACCCAACAAGAAAAAATTATAACGGAGAAAAATTAGTTAGCTTATGCTTAGAGAAGAGCCTATTTATTACAAATATCTGTTTTCAACATAAAATGATCCACACTTACACCTGGTGTAAAGGAAATAACCGCAGTATAATTGATGTTTTTGCAGGTGAAAGAATAAGCGGACTAGTTACAGATACAAGAGTCATGAGGGGAGCCGAATGCAATACTGATCACCTTTTAGTCTCCACAATGAACTTAGGGCGGGGATGGAGACGAAAGAGAAGGAAACAAATAAAGCAAACGCAAATCAAGGTCGAAAATTTACAGAGACCAGAAGTGCGAATAGATTTTCAGAATAAGATAAACGAACGCATAGATAAGGCAATTTTGGAGTCGGTTGAAAGCAATAAAGATATAGAGGGCGCGTGGGCTTTATTGCGGGATACCATTGTTGAAACTGCGATTGAAGTGTGTGGTACGGCGATGGTAGGAAGAAAGTCTGGCGATGCGTGGTGGAACGATGAAATTGAGGCAGCCCAAAAAGAAAAGAAAGAAGCGTACAATAAAACGCTGAACATGACAGGTCTTAGCGATGAGGCGAGAAATAGACTCAAAAATGATTATAGACACAAAAAGGGGAAAATTAAACGACTAGTCAAAGAGAGCAAAGAGAAAACCAGAACAGAAGAAGAGAACAAGATACAAAACTACTTTGAAGGAATTATGAAACTATTATATAAAAAGTTGAAGGAAAGTAAAAGTACAGAGTTTGTCAGCATGAGAAACAGCGAAGGTGAAATGCTATATGATATACATGGGCTAGTAGACGCTTTAAAAGACTCTTTTAAAGAGTTATTAGGAGGTGAAGATTTAGGACAATAAAACTGCGAGATAGAACATAATGCATCAGAAAACCCAATTGAAAAAATCTGTGTCACTGAGGTCAGAGATGTAATTAAGAACTTGAAAGACGGTAAGGCTGCTGGTATAGACAGTATTAGCGCTGAAATGCGTAAATACGGTGGCGAAACATACCTCACAGGTTATGCGAATTGATAAATTTATGTTTCGAGACAGGTGAAGTCCCAGACGATTGGAGAAAAGCAACTATTGTACCAATATACAAAAGCAAGGGAGCTAAAAGCAACTGCAGTAATTACAGAGGTATCAGCCTACTAAGTACAGTAAGTAAAATATACTCAAAAATACTTATCCTTAGGGTAATGGAAATTACAGAAGAGAAGATATGGAAAGTCCAAAGTGGATGCATGCCAGGAAGGTCATGTAAAGATCCGATATTTAGCCTAAGACAGATCACAGGAAAAAGCTTGAGAGTAGGAAAGAAAGTTTTCTGTGCATTTATTGACCTAGAAAAATCATTTGACAAGGTAAATAGAAGTAAACTTTGGGAAGTCCTTAAAGAGTATTGTAACAAAAAGCTTTATTTTGTCCATATAATTTTAAACTTTAAATTTAAGAAATATTATTCAAAGTTTAATGTAACAATTCGGGACAATTTTTATCTTGAATATCGTAAAAGTCTTATTTTCTTTTTTTTAAACAAATTAACCGTAAAGAAAATAATAATGAGATTCAATAAGTCAATTGAGAGGAACATAATGGAAGCAATATGTATATGTATATATGCAATACGTAATTTTCAAAATAAATTATGACGCAAACGTTTAAAAACTATATAAAGTATAAAATTTCGAGATCCAACTGGGCGAAATTCATTCACCCTTTAAATGAATCGAATTATTCGTTTCGCCCATTGAAAATAAAAAAAAAGGTTCACACACACACAAATTCAAATTAAAAGAGTCACCGACATTATTAACGAAATTAACAAAAATAAGTATGTTCGATATGAATGCATTAGCTGGATGGATAATATCAAAACTGAATGAAAGACATAGATCTAAAATATGGCTGATTAGAACCTAACGTTTCTACTTATCGCTTGACGAGTCGCGTCGATGTTGAAGAGATTACGGAGATCATCATAAAATGGGAAAGTATCAGCGTCTAGATTCCAGCAAATGAATTCACCTGGTATTGACATTTGTCCATGGATTGAACATTGCATAAAGTTGATTGATGTTTAAATATAACAAGGTTCCGATATTTTAATCTTCCTTCCAATTTTGCCAAGCATCTAGCATCAAAATTCGTAACAGTCATTTTTCATCGTCACATTATATTATAAATAAACCACGCTGAAACACACACAAAATTCGAAATTTCCTAATCGTAAATTCACTCAAAAGAAACCACAACTGACAAAAAAAACATTTTCAAAATAACAATAAATACCTCGCTTAGATGAATACATTGCTCCGCACAAACGTGGTTAACAGAGAATTAATTAATTGCTTGGATTTATGTTTTAGTAGTAAAACGGAATAAACTCTAATTATCACATTATTTAGGCAATGTCGCTCGAAGCAGTAATTTCCCACTCTTCATAATTACCTTTCGCGACCCACCAATCGTCTGGATTACATAAGAGCACGTGACAATTCGTTTGCCGCGTTTCCAGAAATTCGAGCGCGAATTGCTGCCAGCCAATCTCTCATCAGAAATAAAATCGTTCTATACATAAAATTTCCTGCGCGCTAAATTATAAATCAGTCACGTCACAGTATGGAGTAAATGTAGGGCTCGTACAAGCAATAAAAACAATATATACACGTAGTAAAGCGACTGTAAGGGTAAATGGGAAACTGAGTGACTGGTTCGATATTATGCAAGGCGTGAAGCAAGGATGCGTTGTGTCCTCGTGTCTATTTATGTTGAATAAACTTAATACAAGCATGAAGAACATGGGACTCAAAATTAACGTGAATAAAATGAAAATCATTGCGTTTGAGGGAAAAAGTGAGAGAACAATATGCAACATTGCCCTAAATGATGAGAGATTAGAACAAGTTGACAAGTACGTAACATGTTTTTACATACCATGAACTAGGATCTTTTCGATATTTCAAAAAATATAAATTTGCCGAGCAAAAAATGAGCGTTTTTTAGCGTTTTTTTGATGAAAATTTGAATTTTTTGTTCAAGACGCTGCCATTTTTTTAATTTTCAATATTTTCAAAAGATCCTAGTTTATGATACGGTTTAACGTGGGAAAAATTTCAGATACTGGCATTCTGAAGACCTCTACAACTGCAGCCGATTTACAACTTCTCTATGAATGACTCGACATCGGAGTGTATAACTCGGCTTACAGTCGATATTTTTTAATGACATTTTGTGTACTAACTTGTCGATAGTATCTGCATAGTTTTCTTTATGAGCCCCGAAAAATCGCCTCCATTTTTCGCCCGAGAAACTAGACTAGCCCCTTAAATATGTTAATTCACCACAATCCTCCCGAATTTGTTTTTTTTTTTACTGGGCACTGACCGATTCCCCCTAAAGGGAATTTCCTCTTTCTCAGGCCAATCACATGAAAGAAAATAAGAGATAGTCCGTCGTAGACCAGTAGACGGAGTATCTCCCCCCCCCCCCCCAGGGTTGTGCAGTGACGCGTCACTCGAAGTTTTTACGTATTTTACATGGTTTTCTACTTATGTTAATTACATAAGTAATCATAAGTGATCGGCATGAAACCCCTGCGCATAATATGCGGGAAAACACTGATGGACAAAGTACGAAACGAGACAATCCTCAAATAATGTGGTACAGGAGAGACACTAGTTGACATATGGGAAAGAAATTAGCTAAGGTGGTTCGGACATCTTGAAAGAATGAAAGATGAACGACTGACTCAGCAAGTTTATAACGGTAAAGTAAATAGCAGAATGCCCAGAGGTAGATGTTACGAACCAAGTATCCTGTTGAATCTTTAGAATTTTTCAATTTAATAATAAGAATTATGTCTTAAATGTCACGGGTAAGAAATCCTAAATGTCACGTTGAATAGTTGGATGGGAGGCTACCAAACTGCAGAGTACTGTTTACGTACTCCTTTTTATTTATGGGATCGTTTTTCACTTTTTTCGTACTGAAAAATGTTGTACCTTCTTGGGAAGAGGGTCATCCTTAATTAAAATTTTCAAATTAATTGGCAAAAAAAACTGTAATATTTTGGATTGAAACAATATTTGACTAGGACTTGACTAAGAACATTCAAGTATGAATTTATAATTAAATCAACTGAAGGATTTTTAATTAAAGCCTTTAGCTGCAAAATTTTAAATTTCCTATTCTTTATTTATAAAATTTTAAAGTTATATAATTTTTAGCAATTTTAAGTTAGAGTCATTAATATATATATTAAAAAATTAAAAAAAAAAAAAAAAAATTTTTTTTTGAATATTCTTTTTAAACTTAACTGAAAAACTATACTGTTAGTTTTTTAAAAAAAATTTAATACGAATCTTTTAATTCCTTTAAAGCCTTACCAAACGCTTAAAAACTTCAAAATTTATTTCGAAATCCCTTCCAGTTTTAATTTAATTCTAATTCTCTTCTGAATATTTATGTTTAAAATTGTTTAGTTTTTGAATATTGGATTTATAATTGCTCATTTTTACTAAAAGGTAAGACATGACTAATATCCAAAACGAAATTGGTACCAGTCAACAAACAAAATTCGTGCGATCCGTGTCCTGCAATTTTGAAATCCAGTGGTATGAATTTTTGCAACATCAAGTCGAGGGCACCAATAATACAAGTGGACAATTTTTTTCTTCGTTTATTTCCTTTTTATTTTGGGTTTCTGTTATAATGTTTGGATTCTGATTCTAGACATCAAAAACACTTAAATTTCCATTTTTAGCTTTTAAAGTTTGCTTTTGTCTGATTTACGTCGATAAGTAAGTTTTAAAGATTTTAATTGATTTTATGAGCAACAGAAAGTGGCACTTTGATCAACCCGATAGCAATTTGCATATTATTTATGAAGGGCACAGTAGTAAGTGCTCACTTGTTTAGGACAGCTGTAACAACTGCCCTTGTGTACTACTAAATTAGAAAATGGCATCAATACAGTGCAAATTGTGATATATGTACTAGCTGACATGAGGGTTGCATTATGTTCATACCAGCATGTTTTAAATTAACGCAGGGTTATGCAAGTAACTGAGTGATATAATTATTGTTTTCTATTTTTGATCCAATTTCTTAAATTTTATATTGATTTTATTTTAGAGTTTTTAATGCTTAATTTTACTGACAATATTTCCGAATAAAAGATTTTTAAATGATAATTTCTTACTGTTCTATGTTAAATAACAGGGTGAGTAAGAATTTTGTACGGCCATTGAAATTAATATTTTTGAACTTTAAAAAAAAATTCAGATTGAATGGATTAAAAGTGGAAGATTTTTGACTACGAAGAATTTGATTAGGATTTGACGTTGGATAAACGCATTTCACTATACAGATTTAAACGAGCGATTATTGAAACTTATCAATAGTTTATAAAGTTTCAATCGGACGTTTGATTTTTTTTTCACTACTAGGACTTTTGAATCGAAAGGTTCTATTTCAAAAGTAGGATCTGTGGATTGTTTAATTTTGAAGAGGTTCAGAACCGTCAATAATTCTTTAATTATTAATAGTAAAATTATTTGCAGTTTCGCGATCGTTTTTGACAAGTGGCTTGCAACCGAGGAGAGGAGAAAAGGATATTGCTATTGGTCACATGATCCGGAATTGGAAAAGGCGACTGTCCGGCCGTGGTCTCAGGCGAAGTTCACCCAAGAGTACTCCTGGAATGAGGAGTTTTCTTATTACGAGCGGAGGGGTTATTGGGCTCCGGTAGGGACAATTCTAATTGTTGTTTTATTTTATTTATTTATTTTTTCAAATTCTTCTTTATTATGATTGAAATTTCTGTTCTACCTCTTCGTTTAGCCTCGTTATGTACATCCCTCGGTACTATCACCTAGCGACAGCGCGAGCCTTGAACTTTGGCAGGCCTTTACTAAATTCAGGGGACCGGAACGCACCTAGTAAGTATTGTGACGATGACACTTCGACCCGTATGTGCGTTTATACCTACATGGACATACATCCACCTCTCTGTATGTATGTGCATATCTACACATTTCTTTTATACTTATGTTTCTTTGTTTATTTATTCAGCAATTTTGAAGAGCTCCCAGCCACTCCTAATGTTGGGCTACAACCCTTGGACACAGGGGTCCGATTGATTTGGAGTCAGCAGTTTTGTTTAGTACGGAACCGATGGCGTTGCAAGGGTCGCTGGGTACTGGTAAGCCTCCGTATTTGTTGATTTATCATTATTATTTTATTTTATTCTATTTTAGCTTTTGAATACCTTTCAGTGTGTTTTATTAGCCTGTTTTATTTCCAGCGTTATGCCAACGAGCCGGATGTGGACTGGGTGGAGGTTAACCGTGGCCATATTTTTTGTTCCTAGATTCTATTCAGGCCTGATTTTTATTTTAATCGTGAGTCATGGCTTACAAAAAAAAAGAGAATTTTATTTTTTTATTATATGGTTTTTCACTTTTTTATGAATAAATAAATTTTTTTGTTTGAAAATTTCATGGAGACCGCGGAAAAAGTTTTAATGGGGGAAGACATTTTTTTTTTTTTTTGTTTTCTTAAAGGACGCGTAATCAATTCCTTTGTGACCCCCTTTAAACCTTTCTTCTGTCGGGGAAAATTTTATTTTATATATATATTTTTTTCTTTCTCCAACATCATCCCTCTCTCAATGACGCTGACAGTACCTTTTTGTTTTGTTTCGATCCTCGAGATTCCAGTCTGTAGACTCTCTTCGCCATCTAGGTAAGGTCGTCCTTATATTTAGTCGTTAGGTTTTCATGTTTACGCGCCTGATTCTGTATTTCTTCCAGCTGTGCTCGACTGCCGTGAGTTTGCTGTCCCACTACGTGCGAAGTCTCCGCCTGTGGTTTGGTTGAGCTCGCTGATTTTGGGGTTGACCATCTCGTCATCTTCATATGTCAGCAGACCTGCTATAGATCGAATCATCACACCAAGAAAACTAGCGTTGGAATGGTCCTGCGGAATTTTTACCCTGGAGGACATTGGAGGACAAGGATTTACTGAATCTACATGCTAGCTCTTCCTCTTCGGTTTCCAACTCAATCTTTAATTTCTGGAAGACAGTTGTTGAGCCTAGATCCAGAACGGTGGCCAGGTGGTACTGGAGATTATTTTCTGCATTCTTGGATTGGGTAAAGTTCGTTACCCGTTTTCAGGGGGGAGGGGGTGATGCAATAGGTTGATCCATCTGTTGGCCCTCCAGCTTCCTTCTGGTAGAATAATAGTGAGCAGCAAGTAAGTCCAATGGCATTCCATCATGTTTTTCTGAAAAAAAACAGTAGTTAGGTTTGATATTGGATGGTTAAGTCGAACGTGTGTCAACAGGGCCAAAAATAACCTTGTAATTTACATTACTTTAACATATTTTTGTTTCCTTTTGGCCTTGATGGTACACATTCAACCTATCACTTTCGCAGGCGTGATGAGTGATACCCATGTCTTAACAGTGTGAAAGCAGAAGTTTGTCGGCGTGTTTCGTGAACCGATCTCCGTTATCATTTTCAAGTACAACGTTGTGGTTTTTAGTGAATCCAACGATTGTAAAAGGACCTAATCCTCTACTATCGAACTTTCCACTTCTAACATCTTTTATTACGAATACTTGGTCGCCGATTCTGCCATTCGGTGGCCTCGACTTCCTGTCATAGTATTCCTTAGAACGAATCTTTGCCTTGATTAAATTGTCAGCAGAGATCTTTTGAATTTCGTTTAGTCTGACAATAAGGTCACGGAGATATGAACCGTAGGTCTCTAATTTTTCACCTTGGGGAAAAGATGATGTGTTCGAGCCATCCGACCAAATACGAGCTCGTAAGGGGTGAAGTTTGTCGCCTCATGAACTGACGTGTTGGACGCAAACATGGCGAACGGAAGCAACTTGTCCCAGTCGTCATAATCTTTTGCGTAGTGTTTGATATAGTCAGTTAACACAATGTGACTTCTTTCCAGCGAGCCATTGGTTTGAGGTCTATAATCCGATGCGGTTAACTGTTTAACATGGAATAGCTTTTCTAATTTCCTCATTATATTTCCGATGAAGCTCCCTCCCCTGTCTGTCAAGATAGCTCTTGGTGCGCCATATTGAGCAAACAAGGTCGTGGCCACTGCATGTGCAATTGTGTTTAAGTGTAGGTTTGGTATGGCCACCGCAATGCAATATTTACTAAAATTATCTTGCATTGTGAGGATGTGGCGATTTCCATTAGGGGTTGTTGGTAATTTTCCTACTGTATCCAATGTGACTTTATCGAAAGGTTCAGCTGGTGTGTCGGTAATTAGCATTGGTTCGCGAGTGCGGGCTCTGACTAGTTTTTGCTCGAAGCAGCTTTTACAGCCTCGAATAAACTGAGTAACTTCGTCTCGCAACCCTGGCCATGTGTACCGTTCTCTAATCCGTCGATAGGTTTTTGTGATGCCTTTGTGGCCTCCAATCAAGCTACAGTGGTATTCTGAAATGATTTTAGGTCTGAGTTCTGGCTGAGGAACTACGATTCTTCCGTGGCAAAGGGTGATAATAATATCACCACCCCGGAATATTTCTGAGACGCGTTCCGTCATTTTATTCTGAGGTAAAGAACCTAAAAGAAATCCTGAATTGGCCATTCGGCATTGAATTTGACCATCTCTTTCCAAAGCGAGACGGAGATTCTTCAGTCCTTGGACCACACTCTTCCAATCAATATCGTCAGAGTGACGTTTCTTAACTACTATTGAGTAGGTTTTATGTTGACCTTGAGGGGTACACAGGACTTGCCCAAGAGTTGGCCGTAGCTCCCAGAGATCTTGATGATCAAGACGTTCTGTAGCTACTAGAAGTCTTACGATGGGGTTTCCTAGTTCACAATCTTCATAGATAAAATGCGCGTAGTTATCTCGTCTATAGGTTAATGGTTCTTTCCATTCGTGAATAACATTAGATTTTTCGGTACAGGTCGATATTGGCTTTTGTACTTCAAGTTCTGGATAAATTATCGGGGGAGAGGGCGGGTCAATGTACGGTATCGCAACATTGATTGTGGAAGTCGAAAGAGAAACAGGGTTAACCGGATCAACTTCAGACGTTCCTGACGGTTGAAGCCGTCGTGGTTAAAATTCGATAGTACCTCGAACTGGACTTCCATTCTGTTGGATATCCTGTTTCAATTATGTCGTGGGCAACGGCATTGATCTTGCCTCCGGAGTGATTCCCGATCCTGATGTCGGAAATAAGGATCTCCTTGAGGGTTGTGTAGGAACGATGGGTGACTCTGCTTCTGTAGGCATTTCCTTAAAACGGACCGTACTTCGCCGTGCCACCCCGGAATTTTTATCCGAAATTTCGGTTAAGTTTTCGCACGTTTCTTTCGTGTTTTCCCTTTTCTTCTCACAGGTAGACGGATTCAGTGCCCCATTCCCTGGGGTTGTTTCTTCATCGATTTTGTTAGAAAGGGCTTTTTCATAGTTCTCTAAAAACGTCTGAACTCTCTTAGAGAATTCCTCGTCGTCAAATTCTCCGCAGGGATCGATTGATTCTAAGGTCTGGAGGAGTTCTCTATCCTCTTCTCCTTCTGATACATAAGTGCGTGAAATAATTGATGCTTCGTCCATTCCTTCGTGATCCCAGTAGAGAGAGCTTGAGGTGATATTGGGCAAATCAATCCCTCTTTCCTCAACCGTTTTATTGAATTGAGAAACGGTTTTTTGCAGGTCCCTTTTTAGATTACCTCCTTTTCCATCGTTTCTTTGTTCTTCTGATTGTGATTCGTCGTCACTTTCGTCGGAGTCCGGACGCGTGGGCGGGACGTCTATAAGGACTTGTGCTGGGTCAGACACTCCATCTGTTCCTTCTAAGGCCCTTGTGATGGTGGTTGCTTCTTCTCCCCTGACTTCACGGGCCAGCCTATCCGCTTCTTCATTTCCTTCGATGCCACTGTGACTTGGAATATGTTCCCAGGTGACATCTAGGGGTGCCAAGGCTCTTTTCAACCTTTCCAATTCTGGCCTATTTTTGACTGGTTTATTGTCGTAGGTCTTCCAATCGTTAGCTTCCCATTTCGGCATCCATTCATTTACGCTATTCATCAGGTACTTTGAGTCTGTCTTTAGACATATCTTTTTGATTCCTCCTTCGTGAGCCTTTTTAGCAGCTTTAATAGCTGCTTCAATTTCAGCCACATTATTCATTTGTCGCCCTTCTACTGATTTGGATACATTCAACGGGTGATTGGGTCCGAACCACACTCCTATTCCTGCTCTAGCTCTTTTGTTGTCCGAGAAACTGCAAGCACCATCGATGTAGACCTCTACTCGGGGTTCTACTAATGGAGAAAACCGCGGGCTTGGTAGATGAGTGATGGGAGGTGCACTTTTAGGCAGAAAATTATCTTTCTTAGATAGAGTGGGTTCCAAATTTGGAAGCACACTATGAGGTTTTCTGAATACTGGAGGGTCAGAATCGTCAATACTCTCTGTTTCGTTGGGAGACTCGCTTTCCGGGGAGGATTCGCTGATTCGTGTGGTGATGTTGGAAGCCTCTGCTGCTCTGCGTCTAGGACGTTGTTTAGCAGCACAGTGTTCATTGGAATCTGGAATTTTCACATGAGCTGGTGGAATGTAAGTCTCGTCAGGGTCGCCTGAGGATGTTCCAGCTAGCCTTCCTCTTCGCCTGGTGAACGCTGTAGTGGTTGGAGGTTCTGTGACTTTTGATTCAGTCGGCTTTAAGGACGTTTTCCTGTGAATCGAGTATTGTCCTTTTGTTGTGGTTCTGGGTACAGAAATGGAAGGTTTTCTTCTTAGAATCGATTTTACCTTGGGTTCCGATTTCGGTATGGATGCTTCTGAGGTTGATTGACCTTTCTTCATGTTAGTGCGCCCTTCTGGCAAGCTTACGGTTTTCGTTTCTTTGTTTTTTTCTTGGGCGGTTGTAGAACGAGTGACCGGTAGGACTTTGAATTGCTTTGAGCGATTGTGAATCGCTAAAATTTTCAATTGTTCTGAGATGGGCTCATTTCTCGTGAAGACTGTGTTTTTGTCAATAAGAATAGGGGATGGGGAAGCTGAAAAGGATTCGTCTGATTCCTCGGAGTCGGTAGTTTCCGGTGATTGCTGTTCATCCACGGGATTTCCTGACAGGGCTTCCACGCCTCTATTCAACTTTCCTTTTTTGTACTCAAATTTATATTCATACTCATTTAGTGGCAACCGCCAACGAATTAGTCTAGAGCCGGGATTATTCACATAATCAATCCAGTGGACAGGTTCACAATCGCAAGACAGGGTAAACTCTCGTCCATATAAGTAAGGGCGGAAATTCTCTACCGCGTACACTACTGCCAGGCACTCCTTGTCAGGTTCATGGCAAGCCTGTGCTCGGAAGCAACGGTTGTCAACTTAAAGGATTTTTCGAAATCAGGGTATTGTAAAATCGGTTCGTTACATAAATGTCT
Source organism: Andricus quercusramuli (assembly GCA_932178445.1). Classification (NCBI taxonomy): domain Eukaryota; kingdom Metazoa; phylum Arthropoda; class Insecta; order Hymenoptera; family Cynipidae; genus Andricus; species Andricus quercusramuli. Next base: position 13,053 of record CAKNXH010049973.1, read on the forward strand.
ACGAATTTTTCTAAAACTACGTTTTTGGGTTGGTCCCCAGTCCCACTTCGTCTCCTTTTTTAAAAGGTCCATTAAGGGTTTCGCTAATTTAGCGTAGTCTTCAATAAACTTGCGGTAATAACCTGACAGTCCCAAAAATTGTCTGACTCCTTTCACGGTGTGCGGACGTGGGAAATTTTTAATCGCTATTATTTTGTTGGGATTAGGCCTCACTCCGTCCTTCCCAATTATGTGGCCCAGATACGCTACTTCAGTTCTGAGGAAATCGCATTTGTCAGGCTGTAGTTTGAGGTTTGCGGCTCGAAGGCGATCGAATAGCCGTCTTTTCTTGATATCATGTTCTTCTAACGTAGTTGCATAGACAATGATATCATCTAGGTAGACAAATGCCTCGGTTCCATGCATACCTTTCAGTACAGTATCCATGAGACGCTGAAATGTCGCGGAAGCATTTTTGATCCCCATAGGCATACGTACGTATTCAAAATGTCCCCTCGGGGTTGAAAAGGCCGTCTTAGCACGATCCTCCGGGTGCGTTTCTATTTGGTGGTAACCGCTAACTAAATCAAAAACGCTGAAATATTGGGCGTTTCCTAATTGGTCGAGGATATCTGTTATGTTAGGGAGGGGGTAGCCATCTCCTATCACTTTCTTATTGAGAGCTCGATAATCAGCTACTATTCGAAATTTCCTTTCCCCTGAGGCATCCATTTTCTTTGGAATTATCAGTAAGGGTGCACTGTAAGGGGATTTAGATGGAACAAGAATGCCACTTTCTAACTGTTTTTGGAGAATGGCATCAGCTTGTTCTCATGAACCATGAGGGTGTCGATATTGTTTTCTTACCACTACCGTATCATCTATCGTGGGGATTCGATGCTGTACTAATGGGGTACTTGTCATTGTTTCCCCTTTTAGATAAAAGATATCAGAATAGTTTTCAGCCCACCGAAATACAAATCGTTGTTCTTCTTCCGTTAGGTGAGATACATGTAAACTTTGCAAATTTTCCGGAAGGGTTTCCGAGCTAGAGTCGGAGGATTCTTCTCCTGGGAATTTACAAAAATCAAAAGGAAACAGTTCTTGAGGCGGAATTTCTATATTCACGTCTTCTTCTAGCGTATTTATGGCAAGAACGTTACATTTCCCGTTTTCTGATGAAACTATAGCCTCGCCTAGATACAGTCCTTCCGGGGTTGCGATCTTCTGTAGATATCCCTCCTGTATCTCTGGATTTGTAACTTCAATATCTACAGGTTGCCGAGTCCGTGCTTTGATTTTCAGAATTCGGGCAAAAGGTTTAATTTCAGGTTTTAGTAGTTGCTTAGCTTTTCTTGATTCTTTGTCGATAAATGGAATCGGGGTAATAGGGTCTGATAGAGTGACCAAAGAATTGTGGCGAAACGAAATTTGAGCTTGTTCTTTTCTCAAATAAGGCCTGCCAATAATTCCGTCTGGTGATATCGGGAAATCGTTTTCCACTACGTGAAACTCTACGGGGACGCTGAATAACGAGATGTTTGCGGTCCCAATCGTTTTCACTGGATGCTGTGTTATTCCTGTCAAAAATACCGCATTTTGAGTTTCGTAGGTTAGATCCCGTTGTGAGGCTTGAATTTTAATCAGGTTCACATCAGAACCTGGATCTACAAGGAAACTTGATTTTTGATTTCGGAATTCGGGTGCGGTTAGAGCGACTACTGGGGAATCTCCTACTTTGGACCCTGTTCGTAGGACCCGATAGTACTGTCCGGGAACTGTACGTGTTTGGTCGGACGCTCCTTGGGATTTTGACTCGCTGTCGCGTCCGGGCAAGGAGTCTTCTGGTAGTTTAAATTTCCCTGAGCTTTCGGTGATGCTGGCCTGGGCGGGGTTGCACTTCCAGTTACTTTTCCTTGTCCTCTCCAGGACACGTTTTGATCAATATTGCCAGGAGGGTATTGTGAGTTGTATGGTGGATAGCCATATGGAAATTGTGGATGAGGAGGGTATTGGTAAGGATAATTATGAGGATATTGAGGTGGGTGAGGGTACGGCGGATATCCCGGTTGTTGGTGCGGACATTGAGGTTGGAGAGCGTATTGAAAGTGAGTTTGATATGAACCTCCGGCCTTGTTCCCTCCAGCATCTGGAAATTGTTGCTGATATCCGCCCTCCTTGTTATCACTCATTGATT
>CAKNXH010049975.1:6929-18555 GCA_932178445.1 Andricus quercusramuli
AAAAGAGTTGACTTTTAAACAAGAACAGAAGAATTTTAAACAAGAAACTTAATTTCCAATCAAGAAAGATCTTTGAACGAAATAGTTGAATTTTCAACCCGAGAATATGAATTTTCAACCAAAAAGTTAATTTTCGACCAATCAGTTGATTTTTCAACACGCTAGTTAAATTGTTAGCCAAATAGTTGAATTTTCAACCCAGGGGATTAATTTGATACCAAAAAAAGATGAATTTTCAACAAATTACATGAATTTTCAACTAAATAATTTAATTAATGGATGTGATGTAAGTGAAAATTTTATTTGATTAATTTGTAGTTATATTCTTTTAGTTTCTACAAACTTTGAAATGAATATTTGAATTTTCCACCTAAAAAAAATATCAATTTTATTGAAAAAATGAAATAATAAATTTTGTATTAAAGAGAATGAATTTTCAATGAAAAATTGAATTTTCTACAAAACAGTTGAAGTTTAAACCCGAGAATATTAATTTTTAACAAAAAAGTTAATTTACAACCAATCACTTGATTTTTCAACAAAGTAGTTAAATGTCAACCAAATAGTCGAATTTTCAACCAAGAGGGTTAATTTTCTACCAAAAAAGGATGAATTCTCAATAAAATAGATAATTTTTTAACCAAATAGTTGAATTTTCATCTAAATATTTTAAATAATGGGTGTGATAGTAGTCAAAATTTAATTTAAATAAAATATAATTTCATTGAATATTATTATAATAATTTTACTAAAAAAATGAAATATTGAATTTTGCATTTTAGAGAATTAATTTTCAATAAAAAATGATCTTTCTACAAAACAGTTGAATTTTTAACCCTAGAATATGAATTTTCAACAAAATAGATAATTTTCAACCAATCAGTTGAACTTTCAACAAAATAGTTAAATTTTTAACCAAGAGAATTAATTTTCAACAAAATACATAATTTTTTAACCAAATAGTTGAATTTTCAACCAAGAACATGAATTTTCTACGAAAAAAAGACGAATTTTCAACAAATTATAAAAAAATATTAAAAATTTTACAAAATAATTTAATTTTGTGTGTATTAGTTTAATTTTCTACCAAAAAATAGGATTTTTCGACCAATTACATCAATTTTTAACGAATTAGGGGAATTTCTGAAATAAAGAATATCAATTTTCAACCAAAAATGGAATAGTTAAATTTTCCTTAAAGAGAGTTAATAGTTAATTTTTAAAAACGAATTTTTTACAAAACAGTTCAATTCGGTAGTAAATAGTGAATCCTACGGAATTGTTGAATTTTCAAGCCAAATATTAAACTGTTTTTAAATTAAAATAAAAATCTTTTGCGTTTGAAATAACAGCTTTTACATTTTTGATTGAGAATTCATATTTTTCGGTTAAAAATTTATATATGAGAAGTTATGAATATTAATATAAACGAATGTTCATATGAAATGTTCATCAATAGATGTTTTGAGAATTCAACAATTTTTTTGAAATTTTTTTCTCTCTTGGCTGAAAAATCTTTTTCAGTAAGAATTCGACCACTTTCTCAAAAGCTCGTTTTTTTATTGAATTGAATTATTTTTGAATAAAAATTAAAAACTTTGTTGGTTAAAATATCATCTAATACATTTTTTGTTGAAAATTCATCTTTTTGGGTATATTGAACTGTTTTTAATTCAAAACTAAAATATTTTTTTGGTTTAAATATCAACTATTATATTTTTCGTTGAAAATTAATCACTTTTTATTGAAAAATTAATTAATCCATCAAAAGATAAACTGCTTTGTTGAAAATTTAATTTTTGTTTTTAAAATTTGATTTGAATTTATTCCTATAAATTAAATTAAAAATTTCAAAAATGTAATTTCGGTGGATTAAAATAATTTTTTTTTCTTTTTATTCAAACGAACTCACACATCATGGAAGTATAAAAAAATATATCATGCAAACTTAAACTATAGTATTTAAAAAGGCCGTAGCTAGTTTAGATTTTTCAGGACGAATACTGAAAATCTTGCACACTTGATTGACGGAGCTGGAAAACCTCTAATCCGGTTTGCCGAGGTTCAAACGCCTGAACAATCCTTCAAAAGTGAGACTCTTACCTGAAAAATAGAAAATAAATTAGCGGCTATATGTTTATCTGTTTCAAGAGAGGAAAGAAGGGAAGAATGGATTTATGAGAAATTGGGAACAATGCGTGGTAGTAGTAATGATGGAGACATGGCTAGGAGAAAGGGAATGGGAAAGAGTCAGAGAAAGGTTACCAAGAGGTTACAGATGGCAGGTTCGAAATACAAAGAGGAAAAATAAAAAACGAGTAAATGTAGGCGCCGCGCCCCTACATAAAAGGCTTTCCCTGTCATTTTCCCTACTTCCACTCCTCTCATTGCTCCCCGCTATCCTTCTCTAATTTCCCCTTGCTTCCACCTCCCATCCCTTCATTACCGCTCACTTCCACACCCCACATTCCCCGTCACTTCCTGTACCCTTATTTCCTCTAACTTCCCCTCTCATTCTCTCTACTTCTCCTTCCTTTATTTGCTCTCCTGGAGAAAAAAGGAAGACCGACGGATACCTGACTGAAACTATAAGGGTTTCTGCCCGGTCTACGAAACCCTAAAAAGACAGCGCAATGGTAGGAATGGTAATGAGAGTAAGGAAGGAATGTATAACAGGGAACGAAGGAAAGAGAACAAAAGGAAGGATCAACAGCAGAAGAGGAGAAAGATAGTGGGGATCTATGTGAATGGAGATATGCAGGAGAAATGAAAGGAGATGAGAGAACTGATGGAAGAAAATAAAGAAGAGTTTAGGCTTATAATAGGAGATTTTAATGCGAAAATAGGAGATAGAGGAGAAAGGGAATGAGGAGAGCGAGGAAGAAAATCCAAAGATACGGAATAGTGAGGGAAATAAATTTTTAAAAAGCTTGGAGTGCGATGGTTTTTATCTTGAACGAAAATAAGTAAGGTGACAGAGAAAAAAATATACATGCTCACGAGGAGAAAAGGAAAAGGTAATTGATTATTATGTGATGGTGGACGAAGGGGTAATAGAGAAGCTCAAGAAACTAGAGGTAGGGGATTATATAGGTTCGCATGACTTTCCGAAAGTATTGACATTGGGGGGAGAAAGGAGTAATTATTAAGTATAAAAAGGAAGTAAATTTAAAAAGTGTCGGAAGAAGGGATTGGTCAGTAGAAAGAAAAGGATAGTTTAAGGAAAAGATCAAGAATACCAAAATGAGAGAGGGAAATGTAAAGGAAGAGATGAAAATAATAACAGGGTAAATGAAAAAAATTCTCAAGGGCAAAAGCAAAAAAAGAAGCTAGTGAAGGAGGGTGCAGAAGTGGATGGGATAAGGAATGTAAAGAGAAGAAGGAAGTGAGGAAGTAATTGAGAAAAGGAAGAAGAAGAAAAAGTAGTGAAGAAGAATGTAGAAGAAGAAAGATTATACTAGGAAGTCTGATAAAAAAGGGGGGGGGGAATGGAAGCTTTGATTAAGAGGTAGAGAAGGGTAGGACGGAAGCAGAGGCTATAAAGGTAGTGAATAGAAAGAGCAAGAGAGAGTAAAAAGTAGGGAAAGAGTAAGCCAGGATACTGAGATAGTATAGAATGGAAGAAATATTTTATGGATTTGCTAGAAGAGTTCGAAAGGACAGTTAGGAATGGAGGAAAAGATGCCAGGGAAAGAGAAGAGAAAAAGGAAATAAGAGAAGAAATAGTCAAGGTGTTAGGAATAATAAAAGATAGAAAGGCACCTGATACAGATAAGATTCCAAATGAAGTCTGGAAATATGGGAAAAGAACTAAAGGAATGGGCATGGGATAATGTTCAATAGGGTATGGAAAGGAGAGGGGTGATCAAAGTTATGGAAAAAAGGGGTACATGTACTGAAAAAAGGCACAGCAAGGCTGGTAAGTATCATAGGAGAGTGGCGCTAATGTTGACATTGTATAAAGTACATGAAACTGTTTTATGGGAGAGGTTAAAAAAAAAGTCAAGGAATAGAAGACAGAGACACCGAATCAGATAGGATTAAGGAAAGGGATGGAGGTGATGGCCAACACACATGTTCTGCATTATCTGATAAATAAAAAGATAAAAATTTTTCAAGGAATCATTATCATTAGAGAATAACATAAAATATTTAACGTCTTTTCAGACTAGATGGATTCTATGAAAGAAAAATTATTCTAAATAATTTTTTTCTGAAAAAAGATCTTCTTTGGTTCGATTCCCAGCGGAGCGAAAGGAGGTCTTTTTCAGAAAAAAATTATTTGAAATAATTTTTCTTTTATAGCTCCATCTAGTCAGAAAAGACGTTAAAAATTTCCTGTTATTCTCTAATGATAATACAGATTCCTTGGAAAATTTGATTTCTACCATCTAGCAAAATAATGCTTTAATTTCTGAGAAAAGTTTCTTCTGTCGATCTCTATAGTAGCTTAAGGCCATGCGATGAGTGCGTCACTAGTGCGGCTCTAGTCCTAAATTGTAATAATCATGAAAAAAGCAAGAAAAATTTTTGTACAAAAAAATGTTTCAATCTCTACTCTACGATGCCTGTGATTGGCCAGAGCGCAGAATCGTGGGGACTGGTCGAACTTGATTGGCCAATCAAGTCTTTTTTAAAGTAAAGGCTATATTGGAGAAACCGGGAGTGCGGTGAGCCAACGTGCAAAGGAACATGAGAGTAAAGTCAGGCTAAAACATTTCATGCAGTTTCAGGTCAGCCCTGAAGAAGTGAACTGCAATGTTCACGAAACGTCGGCAAGATTCGTACTTTTGTACACGATTTAAACCCGAAAAAGCTTTAAATTTTTTAAATTCATTACTTGGGATATACTTTGCAAACAATTGAAGATCATAGAGCTCATATCGAAGAAAGGATAAAAAGAGATAGGGTAATAAAACAGATATGGGAAATAGGAAGAGGATTAAAAAATGAACGAGAATGTGATTATCTGATACGCTGGTATGGTCGCTATTGGGCTATGGAGCAGAGATATGGGGATGGAAGGAAAGGGAAGAGATTAAGAGGTTATCAGAAAGGAATATAATTTGACGCACGTGAAGGACGGGAGGACTCTAAAATATATAGTGAGAGGGGGCAAAGGGATAAATTAAGTACGAGAGCAGAAAAGAGGGTTAGATAAATAGGAGAGCGCACTGGAGTACACTACAAAAAATTGGAGAAAAGGGAAAAGGCAAGACAATTAATAGAAGGATGGGTGTGATTGAGAAATTAAAATATAATGAATGGTACAAGATGATGAAAAAGGAAAACCTAAGTATTTAGAGAAGGAATGTGGAGACAGAAGATGGACCAGAATAGAAAAATTAAGATTGAGAAACAAAGTAAGGGAAGGGGTGTATTGGTAGAAGAAAGAGAACAGAAAGTACAGAATCTGTGAATGGGAAGGATGTAGGAGAGGAATGGAAGATAAAGGAAGCTGGAAAGAGAATGTGGTAAAGATTTTAAGGGAAGATGGAATGGGTGAGGAGTGGATGAAAGAATTGAAGGAGGCTAGAGGAATGAGTGAAAGAGAATGAGGTGAGATCATGTAAACGGAGGTCATGTGAAACTATAGGGGACACTTTATGAATGAAGAAGAAGTCTCATTTCCTTACCGGCTTTATTTTCCAACATCTTCAATTTCTCGTCGTCAGACAAGTCACTTAAAGTGAATTTCTCACCCAGACAGGCTCCATTTTTCTCGCAGTATTTGATAAACTCTAACCAGCAAGTGCTGATTTGCAAAACTTTTGGATTTCCCACAACGATCAGCAATGACTTGGCTCGAGTAATTGTCACGTTGAAACGCTGTAAGGATTTAATAATTGCAGACTTCATTGCCTAAAATACTCTCAGAACAGGGAAAATAGGGTGATTCTCACGAAAATTAGCGAATAAAAGGAGAATCAATTTTTTTACATAGCATTAACTTAGGTACCATAGTCCTAAGATATGTATATCATGTTGTGTTTACCTTCTCGTGAGAAAGGAAGCCAATGTGGAATTTTCCGTCGTGTTGCAATAAATATGACCTCACTGTGGATACAATTATTATATTTTTTTCCTGGCCCTGGAAAATTTCAACAGTACCAACAGAAATTTTATTCCATCCTTTTTTCTCAAGAGCCTTCTTAATAATCGCACCCTGCGATCTGAATGGAGAGACGATTCCTATATCCGTTTCCTCGATTTTATGTTCGCCCATTTTTTCCTTCAATAATTCACTTACATAATTGACCACAATGTCCGCCTCTAATTGATTATAAGCACTGGAATCATATTTTTATTAGTAAAAATGATATTTTTACAGTAAAACGGGGCTTAGCGAGACATGTGGGGCAAAAGGGGACACTCGATTTTCATTCAAAGAAAGCAACAGCAAGTCATAAATGCAAAGATTTTTTGCGACCCACTTTACCCGACAGTGTTTTAACCCGTTTTTAACCAGAATATTCAATATAATTGGTAAAATTCAAGATTTCGTGTGTCCCAATTTCTCCGCTTTTGTCTCACTTATCCCTGTTTTACAGTACTCTTCAATCTCTAGAATTAAAATTTCTGACCTTGTAGAACCCTCTAATTTCTTTTCGATTCCATGAATAGCGTGAAAAATTATAGGAAACTGTTTTTTCGGTAACTTCGACCAATTTTCTGATCTGAAGATTTCTTTACCTCCACACGACACGAGTTCATTTTCGTAAAAAAGCTGGTTTGGAACACGAAGAATTGCTTCGTGACTTCGATAATTGTTTACCAGTTTTGTTAAGAAGTTTGGATTGTATTTTCCATCCTTATCTCTCTGATAAAGTTCTACCCGGTTCATTAATCGTTCCAGCATTGATTCGCCTAAAAAGAAAGTTAAAAATCTTGTTCAAATTAGAAGCTTTCAAAATTAGACAATTTCCAAAAGAGCCACTAAATCTGAACAGTTTAAATGGAACAGTTTAAAATCGGATTTATGGATCTCTCGGATCTAGCTTCGTTCCCATACTTCTTTTTAAAACTGAATTTGCCATCTTATATCGAATCCGCTAATTATTTTGAACATGATTTTTATCCACGGAATACATTCCTCGCATCAAGTTGGTAGTTGGATGTATACTTTCAAATAATGAATAATACAAACAATAGCGTAGCCTCGAATTGAATTGAAATTTCGGTTGGCGAAAGACGTGCCCTCCGAAAAGTTCCAGGCGATAAATGGAGACTGGGTGTTTGGAATGATAGAGGTGTAATTGGTATTAAAGAAAAGGAATTGCGAGAAACATTGTGTGTGGTAAAGGAAAGGGGATGCCACACAAGAAAGATGAAAAAATCAGAGAAAAAAACGGACTCGAACTATGGTCAGGAGTTGATAATAAATCACATGGTAGCCAAGAAGTCGGTCTGATTTTGAATGAGAAAGCAAAAGAGCATGTCCAAAAGTATAAATCTATACCATCCAGATTGTTGTGGTTTGGAATGAAAGTGGGAATTAGAAGACAACTATAGCATGTTACGCTCCAGCTGATGATGCAAGTCTTCTGGGACTCGTTAAATGTCGTTCTAAGTACATGGGATACATCACGAACGTTACCCGAACCTTCCTCGATACGCGGACATTTACCTTCATCCGGGAACCTTCCTGGAACATTTTCCGGAATTCTCCGAACCTTTCATTGGAATGTTCCAGGAATGTCCAGGGAAACTTTTGTGCTATGCGGAAACCTAGGTCAAGGATGGAGAAGAAAGAAAACTAAAAAGACGAAGCCGACGCGAATCAAAATCGAGAATTCGCAGAAACCTGAAGTGCAAATAAAATTTCGTGATAAGATGAACGAACGCTTGCATAGGACAAACCAGTAGACGCAAATAGGCAATCAAAATGTAGAGGGCGCATCGAAAATACGACAGGATTGCATAGTCATGAGTGCATCTGAAATGTGTGGTACTGTGGTCGTAGGAAGAATGACTGAAGATTCTTCGTAGATTGATGAAATGCGCGTAAGTTAACGAGAAGAAGCAAGCGTATTTAAAAAAGTTAATTATTACAGTTCTTAGCGATGATGAGAGCATTAGAATACAAAATGGTTATAGGGATAAGAACAGAAAAGTACGATACTAGTTAAAGAGAGCAAAGGTGAAATCAAAGTAAAACTCAGCATTCGAAAAATTCTCGTTCTTAAAACAGATTGTGATTTCCCGGGTATTCCACCAATCTTTTCAGTTTTCTGTTCCCATGGCTACCCTCTTCTTTTATATTAATATATATTTTCACAGATTTTATTATTTTAGAAATCTAATAATACCCAGTAGGTGTTGACCAACTTTGGTCTTTACAACAGGCCCCAACTGTTTTGGATCTCCAGACAAGACGAGTTGTGCACTCAGCTTTCCCAGATATTGTTCATCTTCATTTAGCCTCGTTAATCCTAAAGGAATTAGAGTTTCAGGCTGAGCTGCTTGTCCAGCTTCGTCAATGAAGATATAACTGAAATAGTTATCAAATAAACCAGTCCTCACTAGTCTGAAAAAAGAAAATCTCAAAATTATTTTTTATCCTGAATTGGAAGTAAAACTGGAAATAGAAATTGAACTGAAATATCAAAGATTAGCGAAAATAGCGTGCTACAGAGAAAAGAAAGTGCGGTTCAAGCAGCACTGAAGTGTCAAATTAATAAAATTCAAATATATTTTAATACGGTAACTTTTGTTTAGTTGCAAGGTGAACTGTTAAATGAATGACAAATGTCAAACCTCCCTCAAAATTAATCCTATTTGATTAGCGCCATATTCAGAGTTCTAACATTCTTAATTCATTCTTAAATCCCTGCTTTAAACCTTTTACCAATATCGTTGGTTCATTATTTATTCATTATTATTCATTATTATTATTCATTATTATTATTCATAAATTAGAATAAATGTTGAAATAGCTACATCAAATTTCATACAATTATGATTTAATTTTGATTTTAATGAGCTTTCAGTAAACTACAAATTCCATTCGAATATGATAATTGATTCCAGCAGGAATTAGAAATAAGGAAAATAAAATCATACATTAATTCTTTTCTTTGCTTCATGATTCATTATAATAAATTTGAAGGAGTTTTTTCGGGTTTCTTTCGAAAAACCCGGGAGGACGGGAAGCAAAAATATTTTACGTTTTTATGATGACGGTTGTTTAGTTAAATAAAATTCTATGTCCTGTTTCAATATAATGTTCAGCTATTGCTCATTGCGTGAAACGTTTTAGCCTGACTTTACTCTCATATTCGTTTATACGCTGGCTCACCGCTCTCCCGGTTTCTCCAATATAGGCTTCAATTTAAAAAATAATTGATTGGCCAATCAAGCTCGACCAGTCCCCACGATGGGGCGTTCCGGCCAATCACAGACATCGTAGAGAATATATATATATGAACAACATAACCTGAAACTTCAGTTTCAGGTCAGACCTGAAGAAGTGAGCTGCAATGTTCACGGAACGTCGGCAAGTTTCGTGGTTTTGCACACGATTAAATCCAAAAAATCTCCTTTAAATTTATTATGAATTAATAAGTCAACGTGGGATTTTATTCCGTAATAAGATGACACTTTGGAATTATGAGCCCTACTGATATCTTCCATTTTGAATGTTTATAGTTAAAAACCATAAAATTTTGTCTATCTTTTTGGGATAGGTCTATCTTGTAGATTTGCAATTTAAGATTCTTCATTTCTAATGTATATATTTTCGAATGATGCAGTTTTTAATTTTTTGAATAGATCAATTTTGAAGATTTCAAATTCAAAACACTTTAATTTAAAAAATGCACGAATAAAAAAATGTTAATTTTGAAGAGTTAGAATTGAAAACTCTTCAATTTTAAAGATTTACAATTTGAAGATCTACACTTGCAAAGAGCACGAATCGACAATCATTGTATTTTTAAAATATAGAGTTAAAAATTACATAATTATCAAGATTTATATTTTAAAGATATGTAAGCTGGAACATTTTGTTTGGAATAGTTCAGTTTTGAAGATTTACAATTGAACATTCTTCAATTTTCTGATATGGAATTTGACATTCTTCAACTCCAAGGAATGGCAATGCAAAACTTATTTTAAGCACGTTTAAGTAAAAATTCCAATCAATTTTTATTATTTTGGGAATCAGAAGTCAAGTTTTCAATTCTAAAACTTCCAGACTGATGACATTTCGAATGTTAATCATGAAACTTACAGACGTCTTAATTATACAACTTCAAAATGGCAGAATTTTTAATTATAAATTTAAAAAATTAAAAAATCTTCAATTTCAGAGTTGTACACTACGTACAATCAATCTCAAAAGTCACCAATCAGCACGAAACGCTCTGCACCTATCGCTAGAAACTTTTGGACATAAAATGCGGTCACGAATTGCCAAGAAGGAAATGACACCGTCCTGGCATGCAAAAATAAAACCTGCATTAAGCCCTGATGATCTGAGGAAAGCGAAAGTTTGCTTTTTCGACAAGGACTGATTTTTTTACATTTCTGTGAATTTTTATTCTTAAAAACAATTTTGTATGATGATAATGACAATTTGTATGATTATTCATAGTACTCGTTGATTTCAAATAGGCCCGCGCTTTTCGGCACATGCGCAGTTGAAAATATGAAGAGCCATCTATCGGATATCAACGAACTAAAAAGGAACCCTAAAAAAGAGTTCTATTGGAGTCTCAGTTCTAAATGATACCAACTTTTACTTGAGCCGCAACATCACCAAACCCTCAGTTTTTTCCGTGAAGACTGATAAATTTACCCAAATATTAATATACATTTCATTTAATTTTATTATACACACATCTTCTGCAACCCTACCTTCTTCCGTGAAAAATTACAGTAATTGAATACTTATTTCCTTTAATTTGATTTATTTTATTTGGATATTAAATATTTTAATAAATTTTCACTTGCTGTCATTTCAATTTAAAAATAGCAAGCTTCAAAAATTAATTCATGCAAGTTTATACATGACTTTATACACATATCATAAGATTATATTATTTTTTGTTATTTTCATCTTATCGTTATTAGATATATTGCAATAAAATATGCTGATACTTTAGTTTCTCATGAACTACATGCTTGAAATTTCGCGCTCGTTTTAGTTAGTTCACCTAGCGACCGCCGGCGGCAATAAATTGCAAAGCCCGTTTCAACTCGCCTCAAACCAGTGATGCTAATAGACCGCGACTTTTTCAACTGCGCAAGCGTCGCGTTGGAAGGGGAAATCCACGTCATTGGCCGCAAAACGCGCGCTTATTTTAAATGCTTCAAATTAATTTTCTTTTTCAAATCGAGAAACTATAATAATTCATGTTCATATGGTTCATATATGTTACTGCAATAACTATAAGATTCATGGTAACACAGTATTTTATTATTATTACGATGGAAAATGTAATTTACTTAATGTCCGATTAAAATATCAAAGTTTGTCTAAAAATCGTAAAGGAACTGCCCTGTAGTTCAAATTTTTTAAATTTGAAAAAATCAATCTTGGTTGAAACTTCGGTTATTCTAGTTAGAGATTCATCATTTTAGTTGAAAATTAATCTTTGTGGTTTGAAATTCAACTATTGCAGTT
>CAKNXH010049977.1:3990-18900 GCA_932178445.1 Andricus quercusramuli
TGTATTTTAGCAAAAATTACTGTAATTTGGTATTTTTTTTAAACAGGTTGCAGAGTTTTCCATTTCCTGTCTGTTTCCAAGTTTCACTTTGGTTACGCGGTTATAAAATCTTTTATTGAATAAAACTGCACACATAAAAAGAGTTTATAGAAAAAAAATGAAAACTTTATATTTTGTATTCAGTTCTTTCCCTGTTTTCAAATAAACGACTGACTTCTGAGAGTGCTACAGATCGACTGATTTTTGGCGAGATGCTATTCACTCTCGAATAACGAAAACATTGCATGACGATTTCATGTGATTTTATATGATATTTACGTTGTCCGCAGTGAATTTTCGTTAGTGGACGTTGATTTCTTTCTTAGCACGCATAATAGCATGCACTACTCTGCACTAGCCTACGCTAACTGGTCTAAGCCATGCTGATTTCGCCGTTCTTTGCGTTAGACAGCGTTATTCTTTGCGTTAGACAGCATTAACCGCATTAACCGACGTTAAACGACGTTCTGCGAGAACCGAGGCATTGCGCAGTGGGAAAAATGCACTTTTTTCTTTCAAAAATCTCCAGAGCCTTCAATTTTAGTCCGATCTTCAATTTTTTCCCCTTAAATTGAAGTGCATTAAATTCTCAAGAAACGGAACGTCGAAATTTTTGTCTAATTTTTTTTTTATTTATAATATTCTCATTCAAAGTACGCAAAAAGTGAGATTTTCCACACTCCAATTTTTCATGGTGCAGTAACTGCTTAACCAAACTTTAAATCATCTTAAATCTATGTGTGTCGAATGACAGGATACAAATAATTTGTTTCTTGATCGATTCAATTCTTACAAACGAATTTAATAAAGAAATTGGCAAATAGCGTTATTTACGGTACAAACTTTTGGGCTTTTTGGTAAAACTGCTTTGCGTTAATGCAGGAACGATATTTAATTAAAAACCATTTATGGAAATTAGAAAAAATCATTGTTATAATCAAATTCTGTTGAAATTTTTTTTTAATATCCTCTTTTCCAAGCTCTCATTTTTCCTTAGTATCTGAACTGCTTTGTTTATTTTTAAAAATGATATGTGTTTGACAATATTTAGTCAGATTAATGAAGATGTTTAAGCGATGTTGTTTGTCTGAGTGTTATAAAATTATAATATTATTATATATATATATATATATATATATATATATATAATCTTGAAAATTGAATTTAGATAGTTACTTCACAACGTCACAAGCGCTTGGAAAGATTATATAATTGCAATAAAGGTGTTTTAAAGAAAAAGTAAACTTTTATTATAAAAATAATAACCAATATTCAATCACATAGCCTTTAAGTAAATAATCAATTTATGTTATATAATTGAAAAAAAATTAAATTCAATCTTTATTTAATTTAAAGATTTTAACTAAATTAATCAACCATTATTTAATTAAACTGTTTAAAACATAAAAAGCATTACAAAATTATTTTCATTAAAAGATTCAAATAATTTTTACATTATATTCTCATTTAAATTATAAGTTCCATTTATATACATTAAATTCATTACTTACCTTTTAAACTAATTAAAAAATAAAATATATCTAACAAAAATCTTGAAAATGGAATTCAGATAAAGTCATTTCACAACGATACAAGTATTTGAAAAGATTATATAATTTCAATAAAGGTATTTTAGAGAAAAAGTAAACCTTTACTATAAAAATAATAACAAATATTCAATTACATAACCTTCGTGTAAATAATCAATTTATGTTACTTAATTGAAAAAAAATCAAATAAAATCTTTATTTAATTTAAAGTTTTTAACAAGATAATCAACCAATAATTAATTAAACTGTTTACAGCATAAAAAGCATGCAACTATTATTTCCATTGAAACATTCAAATAATTTTTACTTTATATTTTTTAAGCATGAAATTTCATTTCTGAAAATTTTAATTATTAATAACTTTTTCTACTAATTTTCGAAGAAATTTGAACATAGTATTTAGATATAATTTTTAAAATTGAATTGAGATATTCTTTAAAGCATCCATCTATAATTTTTATTGAAAAATTTAAATAATGTTTACTTTATATATATATTTTTCAAATTCGAGTTCTCATTTCTGACAATTTGAAGTATCAACAACCTTTTAAACTAATTCCATAAAATTTAAGTTTCAATAGAAGCAGTTAATAATTAATTAATCAGTTCACAATGTAAATAGCATTAAAAAATTAGTTTCATTGAAACATTCAAGTAGTTTTCACATTATATATATATTTCTTGTTTAAAAATTGAATTCCTATACCTTTAATTCAATAGTAAGCTTTAAAAATAATTCAAAAATTTTTTTAAATATATATGTACATATCATTTTGAAAATTTAATTCATATACAGTCATTTAACAACGTAACAAAGACTTTAAACAAATAATTAATCAATCCGTTCAGAAAATAAGAAGCATGAAATTATAACTTTCATTAAAAAATTCAATTATTTCTCACTTTATATTTTTTCAAGCATTATAATACATCACTGCAGTAGCGTCTGAGACCATATCGCCATTCATCTAATCTCATCGAGTACACTATAGTCACGAAGGAATAGTATACTATTTCTTCGTGACTATAGTACATACCATGTCCTTGGTACATACAATACTATCGGCGGGAATATAACGCGCATATATCCTGATAAAGAACATCTGCGCCTGGATTAAAAACGTAGAAAAATTACTGAAATACATTTTACTTTGTGCCGTGTATTGACAAAGTCAGTCATAACAAGCAAAGATATAATATCTTTAATAACAACTTACATTGAAATAATTATCGGCGATCGATAAAATGAGAAATCTACTTTTTTAATTCTGTTAGTTTTAATTTTAAAATATAGAGGTCACCCTATGACTTACTATAGCTAACAGAAATTCTTCCTCCATGAAATTACGAGTTTTCATGTATAGGATAGGATAATTGAATTTTGAATGAAATTTATTCAGAACCATAAAGGTAAATAAATTAGTAAAGTATGTTTAGAGACAAGGTTGGTTAAAGGGCCTCCTCTCAGGATTATTAAATGCATCAGTTTAATTAAAATTCGATTGGAATCAGATGTTGATAGTATGAACAGATATGAGACACAAGAAACCAGGGACTGAGAGTGAATCCCGAGCGAGCCAAAAGTGAGCCTGTAATTGCGCTCTTTAAGAGATATACTCTGTGGGAGAACTGTAGCTTCAATGAGGCGTCCTCCAATCCCTCCATGTTGGAGTTTTCCCTCCGCAAACAAATCGGGAAAAGATTCACGCAGGCCCGTAGGTCCCGGGAACGGAACCCGAGGAGAGCACGTTTGGACTGAGCGAACTCTGCCCCCACTCCGCTATGGATGGGATCAGCCAAGAATCGAAGGACCGGAAAGATCGGCCTTCTTGAATCTCTGGGGGATTCGGCTCTTTAGGGAGCCGAATCCTAAGAGCTAAAACCCCAATACGGTTCTCAAGAGATCAATCTCTTAGTGAGTCCAAATCTGACTCTTGTGATGCATCTTTCGGAAAAGAAACTTTACTGGATGGCGCGACATGCAATATTTTCTCGAATCATAATAAATAGTGACTAATAGTTCGAATTATTGTTGCTTAATGCATTTTTATTCATTTTTTATATAAATCATCATTCATCAACATTTTACGAATACCTACTTTGTGAACTAATTTGTATCAGATACATAATTTTGATGTGTTGAAATATTTTCTTTTTTTATGTACATAAGTCGCAAAATGAATGTTTAAACAATTGAAAAATTATTGAAATAATACATATTTCTTGGAGTATACAGATTGTATAGAAAAAGCAGGAGCATTTAATGTGGCCCAATTTTGGAAAGATTTTAATGTTTTCATTTATATTGCTTTGTTTTCTGAGAATACTGTTAAAAAATAGTGTGTATTATTTTAACAACTGTGAAATTCTTAAAACGAAAATTGTTAATTATATTTACAAAAGTGTGAATTTCAAACTTTTTGTTTAATTTTGGCATCCACTCTTGCTGCACTCTACAGAAATCACATAAAAGGTATTGAAGAAATGAATAATCGATTGCAAGAAGTGAAATGTTTGCTGGATGACAATTGAAATATTTATATTTGTTTGCATTTTTTTGTTTTCAAATTAGAAATTCATCTGTTGTAAGAGAAATTACATCATTCTTGAAGAAAAATGCAACTGTTTGGTTGAAAATAAATCTATGTTGTTAAAAATACATACTTTTGGTTGAAATTTCGACTTTTTTGTGGAAAATTCAACTATTTCTTAAAAAATTCCCTTTTTGCTCAAAATTCATGTTTTGGCATTAAAAAATGAACTGAAAGCTTCTCTGCATGAAAGTTCAATTAAAAAAATTGTCATTTTTTAGTAACGATTCATCAGCTGCAGTACAAATTTCATTTTTCTTAAATAAAGATGCAACTACTCGGTATATATTTAAAAATATGAAATAAGTTTTTGTAAAAAAAAATGATGAAATGAGTTTTCGAAAATCTCTTGTAATACACCGGGTGTCGAACTTCTGATGTAACTTCCTATTAAATTTTTGTAACTTTATCCCGTCGTCTTAACATCTTGGCCATCTAAAAGTTTTTTTTTTTCATTTTTGTCGGATATGAATTTTAATTCATCACATCCTAATGTTTATTTCAATAAAACATTAACAATTTTTCAACAATAAAAGTTCTTCATACGTGAATAAATCGTTGCAAAAAATGAAGTTTGTATGATTTTACTTACGATCAGGCTACGAAATAATGATTGTTTATTATTTCAAATGATAAATAATACGTGAGGCTTCATTACCATTCACTCAATCAATAGATAACCAAAATAAATTAAATAAATCATTTATTATAATATCTGATTTGCTGGAATATCATTAATATTATACATCGCATTTTACATATTATAATTATTATGAATTCAATATAAATTTATTATAACTTCACTAATTCAAGTAAAATAAAATGTTTTTAACCATTCTCAAAAAAATCGTTCTTCATGTTCGTTTACCTTCAACAATAATTATTGTTTACTATCTACAACATGTAATAGTGTATAATTAATTATTGCTTCAGCATTTGTGCAATTTTGTATTGTAATTTCTCAAATTTTTTATTGAAAAATTATTATTGTCTGAATTCACTTATGTAATTTTTGTTCAAGTCCAAAACGTGATTCTTCCTGGAAACTAGCTAAAATGTGGACAATTTTAGATATATATATATACAGATTCGGTTTCGATTATATAGATATATATATATCAAACACGTAGTAAAACTACACAGCGCCAGGCTAGTATTGCTTCAATAGACAGGCTTGAGAAAAACTGTACTGGCTTTAGCATGATTCAAGATCAAGACTGCCACGAAATTTTTCCACACGAGATGCAACCATTGGGTAGAGAATTCAACATTTTGTTAAAAAATCATCCTTCTTGGACAAGTCATCGAGACTTCTTGGTTGGTTAAAAATTCATATTTTGATCATGAAAAGTCAACTAAAATCCTTTTGAACATACAATTCTACTATTTTTTCCCAACTAATCTTTTTGATTTATAAATTCATCCACTTAAACAAAAATTTCTTATTTTTAAATGAAAATGGAACTTTTCGGTTACAAATTATTCTCTTTTGCGTGAGTATTCAACTATTTCATCTGAAAGATTTGGTTGAATCACTTTGTGATACATTTTTCGTTGAAAATTCATCTCTTTGATTGACAGTTTGACTATTTCGTTGAAAATTAATATTTCCGAATTGAAAATTCAACTACTGTTGTAAAAGTAAAATTACATTGTAAAAATTTTTCATTGATCTTTGTTGGTTGAAAATTATCCTATTTTGGTACCAAAAGAAATACTTTTCTTGGTTTAAAATTTCATTTTTGTTAGGTAAAAATGCATCAGTTTCGTGGGAAAGTAATTTTTTGCTGAAGTCATATTTTTTGCTTGTACATTCCAGTTTTGTAGCGAAAATTCGTCTTTTGGCTTGAAGGTTCAATAATTTGGGTAAAATTTTTTCCCTCTCGTGAAAAATCTTTATTTCTTGAAAATTGGTCTTTTGGCTTTTAAATGACTTTTTTTTAAAAAGGAATAATTGCATGTTTTTGGATTGAAATATAAACTATGACACTTTTTGTTGGGAATTTATATTTTGACGTTGAAAATTCAACGATTATGTTAGAAATTTAAGTATTTAGTTAAAAAGCTATCTTTTATAGTAGAAAAGACATTTTGTTGTTTAAAATGAAGTAATAAATTTGAAAAATTTAAATTTGAATCTGAAGTACTGGTTTATTCCGTTCATAAAAGATTCTAGGTTAAAAGTACTTCAAAATAAAAATGCTGCTATTTGAATACTAATTGCTAAATTACCATGAAGTAGCTTTTATTCAGATTTTAAAATCAGAAACTTAGACTTGAAAACATTATATTGCATGGACCAGAGAGCTGAAACTAGGATTTAAACCTAACTCGTTCGGATTGCAGTCCACTCCCTTCGGGATCGTTTGAAAACATCTTCGGTTGAGTTCTGATCAGGAGTAAAACCTTCCGGCAGTCTGTAGGTTTCGATCTTTTAAAGATTCGATCCCGGGTACTTTTTTTCATCTGTACACAAACTAAAGGATCGATCCTCTGTACCTGCTCTCCTCGGGAGTCAAACGCTGACCGGCTTGTGCCACAACCCATCCCTTCCTGAGTGCTTCAGAGGGAGGGAGCGTCAACGCAGGATGGGATCACTTTCTCCATGCAGTACATGTTTTCTGATCTCGAGAAGAGTTAAACCTAACGATCTTTTTTCGTCGGCTCAGGGATCAAAACCCAAAACGATCAAAACGTTTTACTCTCAGTCCCTGCAAGAAACAAGATAATAAAAATGAGGCTAGGCATGATTTAGTACCAAAGCTTGAGACGTGTCAGAAAAGATAGGAGGGAAATATGTAGATATAAATGAAATGGAGAGAGGAAGTCAATTTTAGCCTATCTTTTAGTGTAAAAGAGTATATTACTTACATGTTTATACAAATATTATGACAGTTGACACGCATGTCCGTCATGTTTGTCATGCAAGTATCATAAACCTACAATTAAAAGTAGTAGCAAGAGTAAGAATAGCTAAACTTACCTTCTTAATAGCAGATTTCCAACGCAGCCAATGGCAAAGGTTAATTCATAAGAAACCACTCAATTCCTAAGATGTTGCAATTTGAAGAATAAAGTGTAAATTTTATCACTGGAAGATGCAAACCAAATTTAAAACCTTGATTTTGCAAGTTAATTGAAAAATACACTTTATGAAAGTGCCTTTTTATTAAAAAGGGGAGTGTAACGAGCACAAAAATTTGCATTTCATCCGCTAGGAACAGCACCATCGCTTCTGCAGAATGCGCGGTTTCGATTTGAAATATTCGAGCGGAAAGTAAAAAGATTGGCAAGCAACATTTCAGGGCAAATCGGCATGGGAATGATTTAAGTGATTGTTAGTTTTAAAGGATTTGGTAGGGAATATCGGGGTGAATAAATTAAGAGCCTATTTGATGTAAACATCCACTTTTAATGAAACTATTCTCTCTCTTACATCGTACTCGATTTGAACCTCTCGTGTTACTGCGGCCTACGTGCCGAAAACCAGCTTCACGCTGTAGCCGCTGTCGATCACTCATTATGGTGCGCCCTCTATTCCTATTATTTTGCACTATGTTTGAAATTCACAAACCGAACAGTGATAATAATTTCTTGCGAGCGAATAAAATGTATATACTAGATTAGTTACCAATGCTTAAGCAGAGGAAATTTGAAATAACCCAATTATGATTATTTAAACGTAGGATATCAGGTTTGACAGCAGGAAATACAAATCTTATGTTAATTATCAGATTGGCGACATGAAGTCGTTAACCTGGACCGAGCAGAGAACTGTTTTGTCTTTTATTTAGACCATTAAGACCTCCGAGCAGTCCGTTCTCCGAATAGGGTCATCTACTAATTTTTTTTATTTTTGCATACAAAAGTATATGCTCTAAAAGCACTAATAAAACCAGCATAGTATGAAAAAAACTTTTTTTCGAATTTATATTTGAAAAAGAAAAATTGGTACACACTTAAAATTCCTATTTCTTTCGCGCCCATTCCGCCATCTTGATGTGAGGTAGCTAGCCGCCAAACTTTTGTAAATAAGCCGGGCAATTCACTTTTTTTTTCATAAAAATGCAAAAATATCAGCGCTAACATTGGTGTTTTGTGCCTCAATGCAAAAAAACGTCTGTCAAAAATCCAGGAAAATTATTTACATCTATACCCAAAGGTGAGGAATGAAAAAATTGGTACAAAATTGTTCGACGTGACATGCGCCCTACCACAACTTTAACGCCAACAGTATATTGTTGCGAAGATCAGTTCAAAGCTATAAGTAAATATTTTTATTTTGAATAGAAAAATATATTTGAAATATGCTTTTTTGATAACATAAAGTTCGTAATTGACTGGTGTTCGACGGTGTTATATATATGGGGTGCCGGGATGTATGTGAGCTATAACCTCGCGAAATCAAATCGTTTATTCACGCAACAAGTATTATAAAATAAAATATATTTAAAAGTAATTATAAATATTGTATTTTTGAATTTTATAACAATTTTATAGATGTATTTGTGTAAGTATTTATGAAAGCAACTATAAAAAAGTGAGGTTAGGGTTTCTGAATTTAACATTGCATCTATGTTACGATTCGCCTAAAGCAATTATCATTCTAAACTAATAAATTAAATGAATAAAAATAAATGTTTCAAAATTTTATCGTCATATATGTCATTTACTTACTATATTTATATATTGATACTTATAAATATTGATACTTCATATTGATACGGCATATTCATACTTCATCAAAATAAACCCTTTTTGCCATAAAACGTTAATAATTAATTATTTCGATTGTTTTTATCAAACTGACCATGTATTTTCTTCGGTTTTGACGGCGCGTGACGTAACACCACGTGTTTCGAGATGTGAGGGCGCCACATGTTTTTTTTTATAAATCGACATTTCCGGGCGATATTTTATCACTTTTTAATAAATTATTATAAATTACTAAATAATAGAAATTGAGTTTCAATTTCACATTTTAATTCTATGGGAGTCAAAGTTTATAAAAAACTCAACTATATAGCAAACAAAAGTTTTGTGGCTGACCCTATTGTAATATAAACAATTTGCGTGTCTGGACTTTATCGTTAAATCCGGTGAAGTGTGAACTTATGAAGTGACTAACATTCTTCACATGAGAAGACGTATTACAATATTGGCAAAGGAATTAGTCAAAATTAGATTAGGGTTATGTAGAGCGAGATAGAAAGCAAAGGTAATTTGTAAGAGAGAGAAAGCATGAAAGATTGGGGAGCTAAGGACCGCTGCGACGGCACCGAAACTCCCAACGACAAAGTCGCGAGGGGTCAGACTCTAGATATCCGAACTTGTACTCGGACGAATCCGGTTTTTCGTTTGTCAAATTGTACATCTTAAATAATTGAATAAATTCATCTTTGTTATTTTTCTTATCTAAAATCAATAGTTTCAATACATATTGTTAGTTTTACCTAAATTACAGTTTTCAGAGCGAAAAGAAGAACACTCATCGAAGGGTTGGGTTTTTAAACCCTTGATTGCGGAAGGGACCAAGGAGACTCTTCAAAGGATGGATTTCTTCTATAATAATTTTAACTTAATTCATTTTAATAATTTAAAATTAAATATTAACTTCACAGACATTCAAATTTTAAACAGGTTTCGCGCCAAACTAAGCTCCGCGTTTTATATCCCTTTGTCGGTGGCGCCATCCCTCGGAATTGTAGCTGGCACCTGCCTAACTCTACTACTTTAATAACATTTAATATTAATCAAGAATTAGATTAATTAAATTATTTATTTGAAGATAAAAAATAATTATTATAAAGTCTTATTTTTTACCTTTGAATATCTATATAAAAAATAGATAAAGATTGAAAAATCTAATTCATAGACGCTCTTGTGCAACTGTTGCTGATTATTTTTATAAAAGAAAATTGAAAATCGGTTAAGAATTGTAGGTTGTAGGTGATTTTGAATAGTAAATTCCTAATCCAGATCACTGTGTTTCGCCTGTCATTTTTCTGAAATTCGGGCGTCTTGAGAATTTTGACGTTTTAAACGTCACCGATTACGTTTAACTCATAAGCTAGTCTGGCTGAGTTTGTTCAAAATGTTTGTGAATGAATGGTTTGTCACCGACGAGCTGACATTTGTCATGTATTACTTTCTGTCAGTTGTACCTTTTCATGTCATCCAGTTTTCATATAAGGCTTACGAAAATTACAGTCTGCCCCCCCCCCTGGTTGCAGCATGCTTATTTTTGCGATTTCAATTGTTAAAAAATGGATGACCTTTGTATGATTTTCTACCATCTTACTGTTTTAAGGACCATCAGTCAATTTCACTGAAAAAACTCCGAAAACAACGTTCCAGGCGTTCTGTCCGGTTGCAAGATAGCGCTACGGTCTTCAAATATGACCATTTTTGGGGGAGGGGAGTAAACGATTTTCTACCGTGTGACTGTTCAAGGACCAGATATTTTTAATGAAAAACACTCTGCAATCCCCTTGCTAGACGTTTTGCCCGTTCGCGAGATGGTGCTACAGTCGTTCAAATTTATTAATTTTTGGGAAAGTGGGTGCATGATTTTTTACCGTCTGACTGCTTGAGGACGAGTTATTTTCACTGAAAAACACTTGAAAACCTACTTGCCAGATCTTTTGTCCTCTTGCAAGATGGCGCTACAGTCAACTTTTTGAGTGAAAGTGTGGCCATTTCATAAAATCGTATAAACCTTTAAATTACAACGTACCAGCTTTAATTTACAACTTACTTTGAGGTTCTAGCTCAAAGGGTTTCACAATCCTCTTATAAGATTGTGTTATACCCAAAAACTTAACATGATGGAGCATTTTTGTATTCAGATGTAGAATCAGCGTCCAAAAACGACCAGGTATATTCTGTATACAAAAAAAAAGCTAAATTTGATAGGAAAGTGTAATTTACTGCAATTATATATAGACCGGCACTGTATATCCTATTCTAAAAAGATGATTGAGTCGAAGTCGAAATATCGTAACGCCTTTTCCGCACTTCTGATTCGTCGTGTAGTTATCGATTGTCATTTTCGACAATCGATACTTGCCGTTCGGAAATTCCGCGTCCTCATTTGAATTTGGTTTTAATAAATAATTTTATTTATGTATAATATTATTATTTACTATGATAAACCAATAAACAATAATGAATTAGTATGGTTTATCAGTCGTATAATTACATAATGTATATTGATGGTTATATTTTGTTAATTATGGTTTCATGGTCCAGTACTACATGTCGATCCTTTTCCGGTTGTAACAACAGCTGAGCAGCAGTGGGATTCCGATAGCGTTTAGAAAATCGAACGGACCTCTTTTTCTAATGTATGTAGATAGAAAGAGAGGTTTGTTCGATTTTCGACTTCGAAACAGCATCTGAGTCCCACTGCAGGATACAGATTTTTCGAAACTTGTCGGCTCTGTTAGCTTCTATTGAAAAACGTATTCGGTTGTTAGTTTCGATTGAAAAACGTGTAAAACTTTTTCGAAATTTATAC
Organism: Andricus quercusramuli; assembly: GCA_932178445.1. Taxonomy (NCBI): domain Eukaryota; kingdom Metazoa; phylum Arthropoda; class Insecta; order Hymenoptera; family Cynipidae; genus Andricus; species Andricus quercusramuli. The sequence continues at coordinate 15,690 of CAKNXH010049977.1, forward strand.
TTTTGAGGTTAGAATAAGCTGTCAGCCTTTGGCATGATGAGAGTTGCGTATAGCGCTCCAAGTGGCTCTTGGCAAACTATATCGACAGGTGCTACCGGGGAGTAGAGGGGAACTGAAAATTTGCGCCGAACCATATCACTTAATATTGTTTCTTTCTCCAAAAGATAAAAAGTTTATTTTGCTGGATATTTTTTTCATTTATGTATGAAAACGATAACACCTCTCTTATACGTCTCTGATGTTCATTCCTATATCTATAAATTCATCTAATACATTTTACAAACATTTCAGAAATCATAGGATCTTCAATCTACAATTCTACAAACATTGATTATACACAAAATACGTAAGTATCTTCTTACATATTAAGATTGTCTAAAATTAAAAAAAAAAAAAAAACACACAGAAAAAACTGGGGTTTCTATTAGAACCAATTTCTAGTTCCGAAGGAGCTGCAACAAAAAGGAACCTCTATTGCTGAAAAGGAACGCAAAATGATAATAGGTTTTTCAATGAATCCAAAGTATAGCTTTTTTGTCAATTCTGAATTGAGTCACTTCAAAGATTTTACAAGTTAATGATGCACATTTTGCTTTATAATTCGAATTAAATAATATTGCACTGGATAAAATGTAATGAAGAAACTAAAATCATAGACATTAGTCATTCTTGAAAGGAAGATATCGCAGATGAAATGTGACATTTTTTAATGTTAAGTTGAAAATACGATGTTTTCTACTGCGCATGCAAAAGAAGCGCGTGACTATTTAAAATGATCCAAAATACACTTGCAATATCAGGTTAATATTATATTTTTTTACATTAATAAGAGTTCCTTTAGAGCATAAGTTATAAATGATCCCAAGTTTCACTTGAGCCGCAACATTACTGAACTTTAAGTTTTTTCTGTGAATTTATGAATATAATCATTCATAAGAACGATATTAATTATTGTCTTTTTTTGCAACAGGTGAATCCGTTGAATTAAATCAACAATTACATCCTTTTATCACAGAATAACTAATCAGATACATGTCAGATACAGATATTACGTGGGTTTTTGCCTGAACAAATCGGAAGACCCTCGACGTAAGACACAACAAATTTAGAAATTTGAAATGATCACTGATGTCAACTTCAAAAAACACCAAATTATATTTTCAACTGCACGCGTTTTTAGTCGGTTTTTAGGGTTAGGTTTCCGATCGACGTCTCTATGCACTTACCCGATTGCGAACGATTCAAAGGCTTGTCCCAATTGAAAATGATTGGGAACGACGAGCAAAATTTGTCGGATTTATATACAGTGAATTTTCAATCCGAATGAATCCGAGTTCGGATTGAATCAAATTCATTCGGATTGAAAATCATTTTAGGTCAATCCCAGTTCGGATTTATTCGGATTGGAAATCTGGTTCGGATTCATTCGGATTGAAAGTTCGGATTGAAAGTTCGGATTGAAAGTTCGGATTGAGTCGGATTAATTTCTGACCGATGTGCATCGAAGGAAATGTACAAAAAATCGGATTGGTTCGAATTAACTCGGATTGCTTCGGTTACAGATTCCGAAATGATTCGGATGATTTCGGATTGGTTCGGAAGGAATTCCTATCCGATACTTTCGCCAGGGATAGAAGCCAATCTATAAATCGGAATTTTTTTCGTGCTAGAAACGACGGAGCAGTGATGTAGTTTAAGAATTCTTCCTGAATTATATTTAATTCGCATAGAAAAAGTTCTGTAGAACGGGCCAGTTAGGAGCGGATAAGAACCGGTTAGAAGTATTTTGTGGATCCAGTTACAAACCGGGTAGAAATCAGATACGAATATTACATGATGCCAGATAGAGCCCGGTTAGGTGTCGGTTATAAACCGGAGAGAAAACCCGGTTTCGCCGCGGGTTGGGCCGGATAAGAACCGGATAGAAGTATTTTGTGGACCCAGTTAATAACCATATAGGAATCGGTTACGAACATTACATGTTGCAGGATAGAGCCCGGTTAGGTGTCGGATATAAACTGCTGGAGACAAAAATAAGGTACAAGCCAGTCAGGACCGGATAAGAACCGGGTATAAGTACTTTGTGGATCCAGTTACAAACCAGCTAGAAAACGGGTACGAATATTGTATAATGCCAGATAGAGCCCGATTAGGTATCGGTTATAACCCGGAGACAAAAATTGGTTGTGGCGCGGTTTGGGCCGTTTAGAACCCACCTCTAACCGGTTCCTAACCGGGTCCTATCCGACATTTTAAGTAGGGTCATCTACATAATATTCTCTTTCCCGGATAAGAGCCGGTTTTTTGAAAAAATGTTTATATTTAAAATTATAAACAAAAAGAAAAGACAAATGGAGAAAAAATGCTGTGACGCTCAGTACTAGCTGAGTTTGTATTTTCGATGCCTGTGCCTGGACCCTCGTACGAAGCAGACGCCCCGTCGCGCGAGTGGAGAGACTCAAGCGCGTCGAATTACCGGAACGAATCACCCTCCTCATTGTTATGAGATGCAGGTCGGTTTAAAAAACTGAAATTCTGAAAGCATTGCGTGATTCAATTTTAATTAGCAGAAATAGTTTATTCATATAATTTCAAGAAAGTGGAAAAAAGATTCATGAAAATCGGTTAATATTTTTCCTAATAATGGAAATGTTGAAGTGGACACGATAGCATTTCGTTCCAAAGGTCTACACTCTACACTCTCTACATCCTTCAATTTTGCCCCAATCCGCAATCGGTTTTTTTTTAATTGAACAGCGCTAAATTTCCAAGAGCACCTCATTCCGAGATTCTTGCATTTTCATTTGTTTATGTATTATATGTTTACTCGAAGTATGAGAAAATCGAGATTTTTCAGAAAATCATTCTTTATTCTTCAATAGCGGTTTGCATGTAATGAAAAGCATCTTAAATCGACGCAAGAGTACTCCCACAATGCAAATAGTATGATTATTGTCATTAATTAATGTTGTCATTGATATAAACAAATGACATCAACAAACAGCCACATAGTATAATGTTTGTTGAAAAAAGTTGTTTTCGGATGAGTACTATGCTTTACATTGCAGTGTGAGTGATTGTCAGTAACAATTTCCATAAAACATTATACACAATTTTTTTTGAAAATTGTGGAATTTGCGCTTTTTCAATTTCGGATATAATAATAATATAACTAGGATTAACATTACAATTATTTAAGAAAATGTACTAT
>CAKNXH010049979.1:0-18066 GCA_932178445.1 Andricus quercusramuli
CATATTACTTTACCATTACTTTAGCATTACTTTACCGTTACGCTGTAGCGTAATGTTTGCGTTCGGCCGGTCCGCCAGGGTTTACACTTTTTTTTATAAAATTCAATAATTTTTTAGAAATTTTTGTTCCTTAATGTCTGGAAAATTTTATTGGTTTAAAATTATTCTTTTCTGTTTGAAAATTTATTCTTTTTTTTTTAAGTCAATTTTTTACATTCTCATTCATGAGACTGTATTGTATTCGTCCAAATTTTCGATCTCTGGTTTTTAACGGTTCTTTATGTTCCGGCACTCCCAGAGTCCGAAAATCATAAAATCTTGTCGGTGTCTGTCTGTCTGTCTGTCTGTATGTATGTCTGTATGTCTACAGGTTAAGTTCGTTAACCAGATATTTCCAACCAAAATTAAAAATTTTAGAACATTTTCAAAATTTGAAAAAAATTTTTTTTGCAGTTTCAGAAATTTTTGTGAAAGTTTCTTACAGATGGGTGTAAGAATTGAAAATTATCTTAATGAAATTTTTGATTTCGATGGAAATTAGAAAAGTTATATACTTTTCAAAATGTTGAAAACTTTCAAAAAGTAGAAAAATAAATTTTCTGGTAGATTGAAAAATTTTAATCAGAATTTTCACTAGTTTTCACATGGTTTTATTTTTTAAAAGCAATCTTCTGTATAGCCTAACTGCTGAGCGCGAACAGCGAGTATCGCAATGAGAATGTAATCGTCAAGGCCGTAGGTGCTCTGAGAACCCTCTTCATAGTACCAGATTGAGGTACAAAAATAAATATAATGTACATTAGATATAATAGTATTGAACATAATGTAGAAAAGCTCACATTTTGGACAAAATCGAGTGCGAAGCACGAGATACGTGATAAGAATGTGTTCGTTAAAGCCGAAGGAGCTTCAACAAAAGAGAATTCACAACGATGAAATTACAGTTGTTCATGCTTTGACCTTTAATTTCAAAAGGTCTGTGTACAAATGTGTGGGAAATATAAAGACCGAGCGCGTAGCGCGAGGCAAATACGTTATCGAGCGCGAAGCGCGAGAACCAACAGTCGCGCGCCCTAGGCGCGCTTAAACTTGCGAGCGAAGCGAGCCGCGCGCGTAGCGCGCAATGAGAATGTGCCTGCGAAGCGGGCATATTTTTTTGGTTAAGTTGAACTGTTTTTGATTTATAATTTGGGTTACGCGTGAAGTTTGCTTCAAAGTGACACATTTGAAGTTAGTCAAAATGCATGTCCTTTTTAGATATAATAAAAAAGAAGATAAGAAAGTATTTGATATTTTTTGTCGGAAATTGTTGAAATATAAATGTTTATTATGTGCTTTAAAAATAAACGCTTTAATATTGGGTATTTGAATTTGTAACGTCAGTTGAAAAGACATCTGCACAGTAAGGGGCAAAGAATAATAAGAATTGCATTTTCTATATTACAAAATGTAATAAGTTAAATGATACAATGTATAATTTTTTGCAATAATAGTATTATTTAACTGAATATGTTTTGAAAAATACAAAATTCTAAATGCATATTTTGTGTTAAATTTTGTTTATTGTTATTTTTGTTGAAATAGTAAGTATTACATTTTTTGTTGATAATGTATCTTATTTAATTTAAAATTAAATTATTTTTATGGAAAATTCAACTGTTTTGTAGAACTTGAAATTAATTGTCTGGATTTTTTTTCTTTATTGACTGCAATATCTTTAATTTTTTTAAATTCGTCTTTTTGTTTTTAAAATTCTATCTCTTTCGGAATAAATGTAATTTTTTTTTAGAAAATTAAATTGTTTTTGATTTGTAATTGAAAATTTGTTTGGTTGACGTATGTATAAGCTGTTACATTTTTTCGTATATATTTCATATTTAATGTCTGAAAAATGTTCTTGGTTTAAAATTATTCCCTTTTGTTTGAGAATTCATTTTTTTTTTTTTCGTTAAGGGCATGCTCCCCGGTGATCACGTGACCAAAACAGTCCTTGGTTATGAAACTTTTTTTGGTGTTCACCATGACCAAACGCAATGATGTATTGCTCTCAAAATTTGGAATATAGAAAATGAGACAATAAATTGCGTTTGTATATTTAGTTTCAGTAATAATTTTGAAAAAAATTTCCATGTAAAAAATAAATGTGGAAAATTTCATAACCGAGCTTGGTTATGTGATCTCTACTTTACCGGCGTTGAAATGCTCCAAAAATAATGACAGGTTACGTGTGTGCAGATACTTATTTTTTGATTTGCAACGAATGTGCAAGTGTTATTGTTTATATTAATTTTTTGAATGTTCAGACAAATTAGTCCAAAATTTGTGTCAGTTATCAACATACGTGAATCAGAAAATCTGAAATGCATCAAACTAAACATTACCTGCACGTGCTGGAACTCGAATGGCAATATCCTATTCTATCAATTTATAAATGAAATTTCCTTGAAATTATAAACATATTGATGTGTACAAACATTCTTTAGTGCTTTTTATTCAATCGTTCAAATTCTAAACACGATATCTCAATCCGTGTGGACGTAGTGAGCACCAAAAAAAATGAAAATAATTTTACACATTTATTTTTTACATGGAAATTTTTTTCAAAATTATTACCATTCACATTCGTTGCACATTCGTTGCAACGTTACCATGCACATTCGTTGCAAATCAAAAAATAAGTATCTGCACACACGTAACCTGTCATTATTGTTGGAGCATTTCAACGTCGGTAAAGTAGAGATCACATAACCAAGCTCGGTTATGAAATTTTCCACATTTATTTTTTACATGGAAATTTTTTTTCAAAATTATTACTGAAACTAAATATACAAACGCAATTTATTGTCTCATTTTGTATATTCCAAATTTTGAGAGCAATACATCATTGCGTTTGGACATGGTGAACACCAAAAAAAATTTCATAACCAAGGACTGTTTTGGTCACGTGATCACCGGAGAGCATGCCCTTAAAGGTCAATCTTTTTTGGTTAAGTTAAACTGTTTAAACATCGTGCGCATGTTGAACGTGCATCTTTGTCTTTCTATGTTTAAAACATATCCTCGTAATCTTATATCTCTCCTTTTCTAAGATGCACGTTCAACATGCGCACGATGTTTAGCGACGCGCTAGATGTCTACAGAAATTTTACGTCGTATTTTTCCGACGCGCTCGATGTTAGGTGAGAGGTGGGAGGGAGTAGGGGCATCCATCAAGTGAGGACCGACCAAAAGTAAATGTCGATAAAAATGGGACGACCATAGAGTGTGGATCGACCGACAGTAAGAATCGATAGAAATTAATCCGCACATTTGAATGTTTGACCAATAGAGTTCAGGGAAACTTGGCGCCAAATAAATTGACCAATGAGGTTAGTGAGTTACGCGTGAAGTTTGCTTCAAGGTGACACATTTGAAGTTAGTCGAAATGCATGTCCTTTTTAGATAAGGATGGCGCCAAATAAATTGACCAGTGAGGTTAGTGGGTTACGCGTGAAGTTTGCTTCAAGGTGACACATTTGAAGTTAGTCGAAATGCATGTCCTTTTTAGATAAGGATTATTTGGACGTATAACTGTCAGCTACGTGCTTTTATACAATGCTAACTACTTTGTAAACATTATTTAAAATTGAATACCTTTTGTTTTTGCTAGGTGATGATTCGTTTATAATAAATATATTCCATCGCATAACGAATCAAAATGTTCGAATAATGAATTTAATTTTTGCAATCGTAACGGCAACTGTTATAAATCAATAAACTTTATTACAGCTGTTTAAAAATGATTGGAACTCTTTGAATTGTCCCTTAGTAGTTGCACGCTATAACGTTAATTTTTTAAGCTTCGTGTCGTCCATTTTGAAGTAGAGGCCACTTTACTATCGCGATCAAAAGCCTTTAGGTGATTCAAAAAAGAGAAGCACTTGCGCAGGTGACATAGATGAACGGCGTCGAAGCTGGATTGAATTGGCTTTGATGTGCAGTGAATCTGTCGTATCCACGGTGAAGTTGATGTCGTCTGGGCTCCCAGAAGAAGATACCAGTTGTGATTTTGTTGATTTGTAATCTCCCAGCAGCAGAATAGAATTATATTGAATTTCGTCTCCCAGAAGAAGACGATCTTTATGTTGCTCTTGTATGTCCGCCAACAGAATGGTGGAATTTTATTGAAATCTATTAGTCATCACAGATCTCATTTTTTGCGCTTTAAAATCAACTTACCGTGTCACTTCACTTATAATGTTCTTACATTTGTTGTATTCAATTGTATTAAATTGTACTGTAATTTTTGTAGTTGTAATTTTTACATCCTCATTCATGAGAGTGTATTGTAATCGTCCAAATTTTCGATCTCTGGTTTTTAATGGATCTTTATGTTTCGGCACTCCCAGAGTCCGAAAATCATAAAATTTTGCCAGTGTCTGTCTGTCTGTATGGTTACCTGAATGTTGTAGCCACGCTAACTTTTGAAGGATTTGTCCAATCGAGGCAGCCTTTGGTAAACTATTTAAGGGTCTTAAAATGAAGGTTAAGTTCGTTAACCAGATATTTCCAACCAAAATTAAAAATTTTAGAACATTTTCAAAATTTGAATATTTTTTTTCAGGTTTCAGAAGTTTTTGTCCAAGTTTCTTACAGATGGGTAAAAGACTTCGAAATTATCTTAATGAAATTTTTGATTTTGATGGAAATTAGAAAAGTTATATACTTTTCAAAATTTTGAAAACTTTCAAAAAGTAGAAAAATGAATTTTCTGGTAGATTAAACAATTTTAATTAGAATTTTCACTATTTTTCACATGGTTTTATTTTTCAAAAGCAATCGTCTGTATAGCCTAGCAGCTGAGCGTGAACAGCGAGTATCGCAATGAGAATGTAATCGTCAAGGCTGTAGGTGGTTTGAGAACCCTCTTCATAGTACCAGATCGAGGTACAGAAATAAATATAATGTCCATTAGATATAATAGTATTGAACATAATTTAGAAAAGTTCACATTTTGGACAATGTGTGCACAAATGTGTGGCAAATATAGAGACCGAGCGCGTAGCGCGAGGTAAATACATTATCGAGCGCGAAGCGCGAGAACCAACAGTCGCGCGCCCTAGGCGCGCTCAAACCTGCGAGCGAAGCGAGCCGCGCGCGTAGCGCGCAATGAGAATGTGCTCGCGAAGCGGGCATATTTTTTTAGTTAAAATTTTGCAATTAATTAAATGATTGTACGGATCGTTTTTGCCAATTCGGCTCGAAGGATCAAACTTTTATACGCCTTTGCGTAGGTGCTTTATACCGAAAACTAATCCGATGTAAATAATTTTGAAATATTTTGAAGTAAAAGTAAAATGTATAAATTAGAAAAAATGAGTTTATTCAGTAAAAAAAAGAACGGAGTGACGTGCTCTACTATCGGTTTCAAAAATCCTGGCCCCTCTACAAATCATTGACTAACTCTATAAAAAAAATCGCTTAAAAAAAGGAAAAGCATCTTGTCAATCTTCATTTTATTATGAATAAGTACAATATCATTTGATCGCGATGCGTCCGTAAATTTCTATGCAAATTTGCAGGGTAGGTGAAAAAACGTTGTTAAAAGCTACTTTTATAACTTGGTCAACTTTCGACCATAGTAAAAAACAATCGAGCAGCTACCTTGAAGTTTTATTTATGAGGACATTTTCGAAAAATTCGAAAATATTCCTGGCTTTGGTGTCGGCAGTACTACCTCTACTACAGTAACACGCTATTGCATTTTTTTTCTCTGTTTTTTTTTTCTACGGTAGTCGACCACAATTGTAATCGATACGTTGAAGGGGTTGCCGTCCACTATTGTCAAAGTCGATTGACCCACGCGGCACATTCTACCAGATGTATGAAAGTTGAAGAAAAAAAAGGTCACTTTATGAGGCAAAGGATCAAGCAGGACATCGATACCCTGCGAAATCCGCTGAGAGTATCATGGACTTCTTTTGTTTCTCCAGTCCCAAAAAAACTGGAAACCCATAATGTGTGATAGCGTGCTCTTGATTTAATTAACTGTTTTTAAAAACCCACCATTGAATTTGTTGATTTTTTTTTAATTTCAAGCCTCAGTAGAGCCTTCCAGCTTGATTAGAAGCTGAGTTAGTGTCCTTCGCTTTTATTTACTGCCGACACCAAAGTTAGGAATATTTTCGAATTTTTCGAAAATGTACTCATAAATAAAACTTCAAGGTAGCTGCTCGATTTTTTGCAAATGAATTTATGCATTTTTCCACGAAATACAATGCGATTTTTGTTTTGATAGAGTTATTCAATGATTAGTAGAGGGGCCAGGATTTTTGAAAAAGATAGTAGTCCAGTGGTGCTAAACGGACCGCGACTTTTTCAACTGCCCAGGTGTCGTACAATAGTGGAATAAGGAAGAATACTAAAAGGTTCTCAGGGACTTGGTTAGAGGGCGTGCTTGTGTGCAGTTGTGCGGGAGGAACGCGGAGCAAAAACTGTAAAAAAAACGTTGGTTTTGGAAAGTGTGTGAGTGTGGAGTAAGAGATAAGGTAAGAGTAGGGTGCCAGGCCTTCGCTCGCGTAAGGGATTGCAGAATTTCGAGTTGTAAATCAATTTTGAGACGAATTTGTATCGAGCCAAGAAAAGTAAGGTTAGGTTGACGATAGGAATATGGCGTCGCGCCCGGGGACTCGAGGTAAGGGAGGGGGGAATGGCGGTGGTAAACAAACGCCAATTGACGAAGCGCTAAAGAAAAAGGTATCTTTTGACGAAAAAGTTATACTGGCAGAAGAAATGAAGATAATGAAGATTGCGATGGAAAAGGTAACGGAGGATAACAATCTACTTAGGACACAGGTAAACGAACTGATATTGAAGAATAGCATGTTCGAGATAAAGGTAAAAGAGTTAGAAGAAAAAGTGGGGAACTGGGAAATTTTGATGGAAGAGGGGTGGGAAAAAGCGAGTAGCAAATCGGGAGGGTCAGGGAAAAGTTTCAGCGAAAAGCAGTCGAGGGAGGGAGCTGGAAGTAGGGACGGCTCAACGTGGAGTCTCAAGAGCGCGGGAAGCGCAAACAGTGGCTTTTCCGAGAGAGAAGTCGGGTTAGTGAGGAAGCTTTTGGGAAACAAGGAAAAAGAGGAGAGGAAATTGAATATCGTAATTAAGGGGGGAGATGCTAACGCAGAAAATTTGAAAACAGGGGTGGAAGGTTTTCTCGAAGAAAAGTTGGAGATAAAAGTAGAGTTAGAGAGGGCGTGGAAAAGTGGCTCGATCATCGTGCCAGATTAAAAAGCTTGTAAGACAAAACGGAGGTCATGAAAAGGAAGAGTAAATTAGGCGGGAGCAAAGTATTCATAGTAAATGATCTCACTTGGGAGGAAAGGAAAACTCAGGGAAAAATAGTGAAATGGGCGAAAGAAATGGAAGAAAAAGGGGTGGGGGTGAAAATCTCTCAAGGCAAAGTGAGAATCAACAACGAGTGGAAAAGCTGGGATACAATCGAGCGGGAAATGAATGAAAAAAGGGAAACGAGTGAAAATCAGGGCAAGGGAATGGAAGGGGAAAAAGAAAAGGATTTTCAGATGCCCGGAAGCGAGAATCAGAAATGGAAAATAAGAAGAAATGGAAAGAGGATAGAGAGGGTCAAAGGAACAGTCATTTAGGTAAGAAGAATTGGAAAAAGAAATGAGGTAAAGTTAAAGGTAACAGTAGAGGAAATAGCTCGAATTTGATATAGGGCTTGAATTTGAGCCACGTGGATTTCTGGAAATCTAAAACATGTACTAGGTTGGTAACAGTAGGAACTGAATGCACTTAAGTGTAGTGGAAAATAGTGACAGTTTCACTGTTTCATTTGCATCACAAAAAGTGTGAGACAGAGAAATAAAAAATCGGATATCCTGAGTTCATTCCAGGGAAGTCTTATATGTCTAATTCATTATTTCGGGAATGTAGTTTTTCCAATAAATGTTGTATGTAGTAGTGAAGTAGGGTTAGTAGAATAGTATTGCTCAGTAGATATGGAGATGCTTCTGTTTATGGATGATGTTTTTTAAACATGAACATTTTGTACCTGGTGGCTCTAATTTGATATACCATGGGTGGCTCGAATTTGATATACCAGAAAATCACAGTTAGACATTATTCAGCTTCCTGAATGTTAAAAAAAAATGGGTTCATGTATTCATGCACGTATGTATGTGTATATCTGTGCTTGTTTAGTGTGGATTCATGTGATTCTAACAATGACGAGTGTAGTGTGTATACTAACGCTTATTGTCCAATTTGTCTTCTTTGCAGATTTCAGAATGTCAAATACCAGATTCGATTATACTTTGTATCATCCTAAATAATATAAATGAGTATTTTCATATCGGAAACTTGCTTATTTTTCATGTATTTCGATGTTTTTATAGGTATATCAAATTAGAGCCACCATTTGCCGATTTTCGAAAAACTCGTTTTTTGGAAAATCTTTATTTTAAAAAAACTCGTTGATGATATGGAAAAATCAATCGAACCCTCTGAAAGGTTATTAAATAACCTTTCGAATGACCTATTGTTGGTCGAATTTCGGTTCATAGAGTCCCGGCAATCCATCGAAAAGGAGTTGGTATATCAAATTCGAGCCCTTTCCTCTACAGATAAAAATACAGAAAATAAGACAAGCAAGAGAGGAGGGAATTGGATTTTTTGGAATGTTGCAGGTTTAATAAGTAAAGATGAGGAATTTTGGGATTTTGTTTCGCAATTTGACTTTGTTAGTTTATCGGAAACGTGGGTAAATGAAAAAAGTTGGATTGGAATAGAAAAGAGCTTACCGAGCTCTCATATATGGGATAAGATTTTTGCAACAAGAGATAAAAAAGAGGGAGGGCAAAGGGAGGAATGGTGTTAGGGGTCAGACAAGGTTGGTGTGAAGATTTCAGTTTATGCGACCGTACGTGCAGCGAGGGTCTGGTTCAATCTAGGTTAAGACTCGATAATGAAATTTTGTGATATGGTCAGTATATAATTCAAGTAGACTGGAGGTACTAAACGAATTCTTATTCTCATGCGTTGAACTAGATGAACAAGAAAATGTGATAGTCGGCGGGGATTTTAATATAGGAACTGGTAAATTAGGGGGAGTAATTGTAAGGAATATTATAAACATCTATTCTATTTGGGAATTGGGAGAGGTCCACTCGCACATGGAAAGATTGCGTCTCGTTTTTCTTTGTCCAAACTGAAAGTTTATTCTACACCATCACATACATCACTCCCAACTTGCCTCGTTCGCCTCCAGAACTCAACTAACTCCCTCAAACGCTCTGCCGGGTATGGACCCTTTTTCCGCCCTACAGATCCTCACTCCCTCTTTCTCGCTCGCGCGTCTCTATTTCGCGGCCTTAAGTTCTACTCTCGTTCTCTCTTCCACATAGTTATATTTTGTTTCCTAACATTCGGCCGACCTAAAAGAAGCTTGACCTCAAGCTTTTACAGTTTCGATGAAAAGTTAAGAAAAGTTAATTAGATGAGGCTGTCGGGTTTCTTTCGTTAGCATTATTAAATTATTAATATCTCTTAAGTGAGAATATTATATATACGGATATATAAACAAACAAAAATCGACACAGTCGTAACTCTTTAAACGCCGTCCTTCAATTCGGGTTTACATTTTTTTTATAAGGCACAAATGAAGTGAACTTAAAATTTTATGTTATTTTAATATTTAATATTAGGTAACGCATTTAAAGCCATTCCTTTTATTTTACACATAATCTAAAAGATACGCAGGCCTACGAATTTTGCGCTTTGGGCGATTGACTCCATTCGCAGGGTCCTGTTCTGAGTCGATCGTTTCACTTACAGGAGGATAATCGCGTTCTTTCGAAACACCCAAATTTTCGGTTTCTCGAACCTCGTTCTCGCTGTCTTCTTCGTTTTCAAGTTTGTCCCTATCGGGCCCTCGCCAGATTTTTAGCTGGGACACATGGGCCGTCAATGGATACTTTTGATTTCTACGTTTTACAATCGGTTCGATTTCGTACGTTTCACCCGGAATTTTCCGCGTAATTACAAAAGGTCCGCGATAACGAGGTTGGAGTTTGGTGCTTTCACCAGTCGCAATTGGGTTCACACTCACATACACTATATCGCCCAGGCTGTACTCCACCCCGACATTTCTATGTTCATCGTACCTTTTCTTATACTCTTTTTGAGCCTTTTTAATTTCTTTCACTATTTCAAGTCGTAACTCTTTCGGATCTTGATAGGTTTCGCAGTGCTCCGTAAGTTCTCTTGTCGCATCTTCCTCAAAACGAGGTAGATAACCATACAGGGCCTCAAACGGTGTTTGGCCGGTGGTTTTATTAATCGAGGAGTTTATGTCTCGCGCAATTCGTTTGAGAGTATTGTCCCATTCGGAATTTATTCCCTCCCAGGCTCCAGCTCGCAAAGGTGCTAGAATCGTTTGGTTAACCCGCTCTACCTGACCGTTTGCTTGGGGGTGCCTGCTCGAGTTGAACGTTAGTTTAATGCCTCGATTTTTGCAAAGATCCCGGAACTTTTCTGAGGTGAAACTCGTACCTCTATCACAAATCAGTCGATTTGGCGTACCAAAACGTTCAATGACCCCATTGAGTCGCTTAATTGTTCATGCTGTATCCGTGTTTTTCGTAGCTTCAAGTATGACGTATTTAGTTAGGTTGTCTACTATCGTTAGCGTGTACCGATTGCCGCGTTTACTTGTCGGGAAAGGACCCAGATGATCTAAATGGACCGTCGCAAATTGCCGAGCACCCGGAGGTATAGGGTGTAATTCCCCTGGTTGGCGACCTCTGGGTTTCTTACTCATGAGGCATGGTAGACACCTTGCTATGTGTTCTTTGACATACCCGCGCATGTTAGGGAAATAGTAATAATTACGCATCTTTGCTAAGACCTTATCAATGCCAAAGTGACTAGCTAGATCGTGGTAACGAATTGCCAGAGCTTTTCGCATGGCTGCTGGTACCACGTATAGCAAAACCTCGCGGTTATTTCGTTTTTCTGATCGGTACAAAAGTCCCCCCTCTAATCGGAAGTCGCGAATTGCACCACGTTCGTCTCTTGACCGTTCGTCAGTCGGTTTTTCGAAGATTTTAATCATTCGATTTGATTTGGGGTCTGTTCTTTGGTATAGGAGAATCTCGTCTTCACTGGTAGTTATCGTAAGCACTTCTGTTACCTCGGATTCAGTCACATCGTCATGGGGTATGGGAGCTCGAGATAGAGCGTCTACATGTCGCATTTGGTCTCCCTTCCGATGGCGGATTCTGTAATCATAATCGCTTAGGCTGTTTGCCCATCGTGCTACTTGCGGGTATTTCGTTCTGACTGTGTTTAGCAAACTAGTGCTTGGCAGTCGGTTACTATGGTAAATTGCAACGGAACTAAAAATGGTCGTAGTCGTTCAGTCGCCCATACAATCGCGAGAAGCTCAAGTTTGCTTGAATGGTACTGTGACTCTACCTCGGATGTTCTCCGACTAATCGCGTACACAAGCCCTATATTTTCTTTGTCATCTCCTTGTAGGAGCATCGCGCCAAGACCCGCAGAGCTGGAATCTGTATGCAGCTCGGTAATTACGGACGTTGGCGAGTAAACCTTCAATATCGGTTTTGAGGTTAATCGGGTTTTCAGTTCAAGGAATGCGTTCTCATGTTTCTCGGACCAAAGAAAAGCTGCATCCTTACTTGTCAACCGGGTAAGTGGTGCTGCAATTTTAGAAAAGTTCGGCACGAAACGACGGAAAAAGCTCGTTAGCCCTAAAAATCGGCGGATAGCGTGTACATCTCGCGGTCTCTCAAATCTCTCTATGGCGCAGACTTTGCCATCGCCAGGTTCTACTTCTTTTGCGCTGATTTGGAATCCCAGAAAATCTACCTTCTCCAGTCCGAAGTGACATTTCGATAGCTTCAGGGTCAGTCCGGCTTTGGCCAGAGCTTCAAGAACCTGTCTTACTCTGTCCAAAAGCTCTTCCCAGTTCTCCCCAAAAATAAAGATATCGTCGAGGTAGAAAAGTAAAATTCGATTCCTGAGCTGCCCCAAGGCCAGCTCCATCAGTTTCGAAAAGTAAAAAGGGGCATTCATCAGACCGAATATTGCGCCAGTGAATTCTACCGTACCATCCGGAGTGATGAAAGCCGTTTTCGGACGCGCTTCTGGTTTTAACGTAAGATGAAGATATCCGTGAGCCAGATCTAGAGTAGCAAAGATCTTGGCCCCAGACATAGCTTCGAGATATTCATCGATACTCGGCAGGGGATACTGAATTCTTTGAGTTTGGTTGTTTAACCGTCGGTAGTCAACGACTACACGAGCCTCACCATTTTTCTTCCTGACCAGAAGTACTGGACTCGCGTAGGGAGACGATATATCGGTAACAATTCCCGCATCCCTTCAATCTTTGACAATTTCGCGGATAGTTTCTCGCTCAGCACGCGTCGCACGGTACGGCTTCGAACATATCGGTACGGATCCAGGTTTCTCTACGATATCCATTTCGAGTAATTTTGTACAACCGAGTTTATTGAGGTTTTTAGCGACACAGTGCCGGAACTCGTTCAGTATCTCTATTAACTCTCCTCGTTGAGTTTCTGTAACGTTTTCTCCCGTGAGTACTTCCTCGGATTTAACCGGTTCTACCCTTGGAGCTATCTCGGGCGCAGCTTCAATACCTAGAATCGTTTCTCCGATTTTACTACCTTGACGCACCTTTGCAGATTCGTTATTTGCATTAAGAACACCTAGGGTCGTTTCTTTATCATCGGCGATTATTTGTATAAAATTTATTGACGCGGGTTGTAAAACTTCTTCATATTTCGTGGTCACATGACTCGGTTTCTCAACTTGGTTAATCTCAATTTTAGAAAAATCAACGCTATCTCGATCGCGGAAGATAAGCTGATCATCGACTTTCAGATAAGCAATGTGGGGTTGTTCCGTATAGGCACGTCCTATAATCGCATCCCACAATTGAACGTTATCTGGAACTACGCGCACGGAAATATTTTAGGCTCTAACGCCATCTAACTCAATATCCCCGCGTACTATTCCCACTGACTGGACAACGTTGCCCTCGGAGCCAAAGCCTCTAAGCTCGCTTGGTTTTCGTTCGATTTCGAAATTTTCGGTAAGAACGGTTGTGGCTTTAATCGTGCACACTGCACTAACTGTATCAATCAATACTTTCAAGGGTTTCCCATTAATTCTAACCGTCTTTACATACTTAAGAGAGGTCTCGATATTCGCTTCATTGACGGTATTTACATTCGCGGTTTCTAAAGTTCGGGGCTTTCCACAATTTTGCGTACCGTGTCCCTTTTGTTTGCAATTTGTGCAATATGGTTCCCGTTTTGGTTCTGGGCATTCGCGTCCGAAGTGCCCAAGTTTTTGACAATTATAACACCTAACTTTGTCCTTTTTCCCGTCTTTATTTTCTTTCTCCTTTGCAACCCCTGGAGTTTTTAATTTCGAGTCCATTGTTTTATTAGAATTAACGGTATTGCTGACACTCTTCCTGTCGACCCGGCTGTTATTCTTGTAAAAATTTTTTACCGTTCGATCTAACCTTTCAAGATCCGCGAAGAGCTCGTCTTCGTTTTTGTGAAACGCTGCTGATGCACTTAGCATAATATCGCGAAATTTAAGACCTGAAATTATTTGTTCTTTAATCTGGGTGACGTTCAGCGGTAAATTTTTACAGAGCTGTAACTTATTATGGAAATAAGATGACAAAGTCTCATTTTGATTTTGTACTCGGTTTTGCATTTTTATAAATGCTTCGGCCATGTCAATTTCTCGAAGGAAAGTATTACAAAAAGCCTGTCGCAACAATGGCCAGTTCGTTAATTCGCGTTGTCGACCCAAATACCAAGCCCGCGCAGCTTCTCTTAAATGGCATTTCACTGTTTGTACTAGAAATGAGTCTGGCCAGTTGTTTACGCATGCTGCCGTTTCAACCTGCTCAAGCCACAGCTTAGCCTCATGCGGACCCTTTTCCCCATCAAAAGTTTCAATGGTTTTTAAGAAATCTGGCATAATGTGGAATTCGCGTTGAGCCGCTTAGCCTTGAGCAAGTTGCTGCGTCAGCGCTATATTTTGTTGAATGATTTGATTCATCATACCCATCATTTGATCATAGCTAGACAAACTATTAGTAGGTTGAGGGTGAACATCAAAGAATTGCTGTCCCTGAAAAGGCGGAATCGGCTCTGAAAATTGCCTGCTCGGGGCAAATTCCGACGGACGCGTCGCGTGTGATCTTGGTACATTCTGATTCGAAAGTTCAAAATTGTTAGAAACCCTAACTCGAGGATCAAAGCTTGAATGCGGTACATTTCGGTTTATATTCGGTGACAAATTATTCTGCGCGTTTTGCGAATTACAGTTAGGCGCGTTTTGCAAATTAAAGTTGTCTGTCGTTATACGATCGTTAACATTCGTGATCGTCCTATTCTCAGCAATTTCGCTTATATCGCGTTGGCTCCCGGTAAAATCGAATTGAGAATTTTCGAACACATTCAGTTACGATGCTAGCGTTGAACTCGTCCGCTGGGATTCGTTGAAATTGGAAAGAGAGGTTGTGTTACCTAGCGTATAAGATGAGCGTCCTTTGTTACGTCTTTTGCGTTGTCCTGTAGCGTACAAGTTTTGTTGGAAGCGTTCAAATTCGTCGATTGGCCCTCCTGAGCCTCTCACAATTGAATTCATCATGGCCGACCTTTCGGCTTAGAGTCTCGAAAATGGCAGACTATCTCGTTGTAGCCCACGTCGCAATTTTTGGATGTGAATTGGTGGCCTTTAGCGTTGTGATGAGTCTTCTCGATGGCCAGTCACCAAGCGTCTCGTACTAACCCATTAGGATCTCGATTCAGTGTCCACGTGCACAAAGAAATCTTTTCACTGTCGTGCCTTGACCGGCATAAAAGAAAATGTTCAAAGTTCGGCGTCGTCTCCGGGACTCATTATCCGGCAGATTTACGTCTTACTTGGCCACGTGCCACACTCGGAACTCGGGTCTCGGTCTCAGTGAAAAAAGACAAGAAAGTGCGGCCCTTTTTCTCGATAGGCCTCTCACCACTCAAACTTGTAAATTCGTTTTCTTTGTTCACATGCACTAGGCAACTCGTGAGCACAAGGGTGGGAAAACTAGAATTCTTCACCCCACACTTAGAATATTATAAACATCTATTCTATTTGGGAATTGGGAGAGGTCCACTCGCACATGGAAAGATTGCGTCTCGCTTTTCTTTGTCCATACTGAAAGTTTATTCTACACCATCACATACATCACTCCCAACTTGCCTCCTTCGCCTCCAGAACTCAACTAACTCCCTCAAACGCTCTGCCGGGTACGGACCCTTTTTCCGCCCTACAGATCCCCACTCCCTCTTTTTCGCTCGCGCGTCTCTATTTCGCGGCCTTAAGTTCCACTCTTGTTCTCTCTTCCACATAGTTATATTTTGTTTCCTAACAGGAATAAAAATGGAAGCGCGATACCTAGAGAAAGTAAAGATAATTGTATAGGTAACGATGGACATGAATTTGTGAAGAATATCACAGAGAAAGGATGGTCTATTTTGAACGGGATAGGATTTGGAGATGAGAAAGGAGAGTTTACTTATGAGGCCCTAGAGGCAGTTCGGTTATCGATTATGTTTTAGTGAATGATAACGCGTTAGATAAGGTAAGCGATTTTAAGATAGGAGAAAGGGTGGATTCCGATCACATGCCGCTGTGCTTGTCCCTCGGCGAAGGAAAAATCACTAAGGAAAAGCAGCAGAACAAAGGGGAAGTCATCAAACTCTGGGACTGGGGAGAGGAGGCCAAGGAGGTCTTCAGACAGCGCACGAACATCCCTGAGATAGATCCTGGCATCCAAGAAGTATCAGTAGAAGAGAAGTGGCAACGCCTGAAACATCTTGTGTTGGGAGCCATGATCCCAATGAAGGTGTAGGTTAAAAGAAGAGGTATTGGTTTTAAGCCCTGGTGGAATCGAGAATGCTCCAGATCAAAGAAGAAGGCGAAGAGGGTACTCATGCTCTGGAAGAAGGAGAGGGCGTCAAGAGAGGAAGTGATGGAAGCCAGAGGGGAGATGAGAGCCGTATTCAAAAATAGCGAGGAAGCGAAGAAAGAGAGCTGAGAAGTCTGAAGAATGAGAATGATGTGTGGAGTTTTTTAAACAGACGTAGAAAGAAGAGAATCCAGACTGCCAACGATATCAATTCGTAGTCCTGGAGAAAACACTTTATGGAGCTGCTGAACGGCTCGAGGATTGACAAGGATACAACGACCAGGACCATAGAAAAAGGAGACCTATCGTCTTACTCAGAGGACCCGCGGAATCTGAAGAACATTGATTTAGAAGACATCGTAGCTGAGGTCCGAGGGATCAAGGTCAAGAAGGCGGTGGGAATAGATGGAATACCAAATGAAGCCTGGAAATTCGGTAGTAGCGATATTTGGAGGAGACTGGTGGACCTCATTACGGCAATATGGAACCAGGGCGAGATACCTGAGGATTGGAGGACGAGAAGATCCGCGATGCAGAACGTCTTTATATTGAGCCATCTGGCACAGTCGACGGTTCTAAAGAAGGATGAGAGATTATTTGCTGCGTTCGTGGACCTCAAGGCTGCCTTTGACACCGTCAACAGAGAAAAGCTTTGGATGGTACTGCAGGAAGACGGGATCTAGTTACACCTCATCTGGAAGCTGAAGAAGATATACGAGAAAACGACGGTGAGGGTGAGGACCAGCGATGGGCTGACAGAAGAGTTCCAGACAAGCATGGGCGTGAGACAGGGCTGTGGGATGAGTCCACTCCTCTTCAACATGTATATAGCAGACTTAAGTAACAGATTTTGTAACAAGGATATAGGCGGCGTTAAAATTAAAAACTGGAGAGTGTGGTCATTAGAGTACGCAGATGACATTGTACTGTTAGCGAGGAATAAAGAGGCGCTAGATATTATGTTCGGGGTTTTACGGTCCTTTTTGAGGGAAAGAGGACTAACTCTGAATGTGGACAAAACGAAAGTATTGATATTTAACAAAAAAGGTAATAAGAAAAAATTAAATTGGAGTTGGGGAAAGGGAATAATCGAAGAGGTAGAGTTTTTTAAATACTTGGGATATACGTTTAATAGAAAAGGTAATTCTAAAGAGCACATCAAAGAATTGAGATCCAAAGGTATGATAGCAATTTCCCCCAAACTTGGGGTTTGGGGGAAAGGGTGTGTAAAGGCGATTTTAAGCGTGGGATGAGGCTTTTCTCTTACTTGGTGGAAAGTGCAATGTCATATGGGGTTGAAATATGGGGATGGGAAACGAGAAAAGAGCTAGTTAAAGTTTTTATGGACTACGTTAGATGGACATTGGGATTAGATTTTAGTACGCCAAGATATTTGATCCAATGGGAAACGGGTTTAAACTATGGGATTGACGTTCATTGGGGACTGAGAGCTTTGAGATTTGAAAAAAGAATTAGGGACAATGAAACAAGTGTATGGGTGAAAGCGTGTTCGGAAGAAAAAAAAGAGAGGGGTTGGACAGATTTATACAGCAAAGAAAGAGAGAAATTTTTGAATAGGAATGGGATAGGGGTAATGGAAGCAGAGGAATGGTGGGAAAAAGAAATAGATCTCGTAGAAAGCATTAGAACAACGCAAACAGATGTGCTAAAACAATTAAATGGTAATAGAATAAGGAAAGCGAAGTATAATAAGAGATACGAAGATATTAAATGGGACTTTGGACCTCCAGGATACTTGTATGATGTAAAAGGAGGAGAAGCATTAAAGTTTCTGACTAGAATGAGATGCGGTAATTTTGAAAACGAAAATAAATATTGGTTAAGCGAAGAAAAGCGTAGATGTGTCTTTTGTAAGGTAGGGTGGGACAATTTGTCCCACTATATAGAGGTATGTGAAACAGCCAAAGAATGGTTTAAAGATCTGATAGGTAATAATACTAAGGATAAGATTAGGAAATTAGTTCAGGAAAACTACTACTACTACTGCTACTGCTACTGCTACTGCTACTGCTACTGCTACTGCTACT
>CAKNXH010049982.1:2493-39274 GCA_932178445.1 Andricus quercusramuli
TTGAATTATTTTGAATTTCTTTCATGCACTACTAAATTATTGTGAATTTCCCTAAAATCATTTTAATTCTTTAAATTGTCTCGAAACCATCTGAGTTAACTTAATTTTTTAATATTCCCTTACAGTCTTTTGAATTTTCTAGCATTTTGATAATTTTTTGAATTTAAAAAATTTTTGGAATTGTTTGAGACATTTGAATTCTTTAGAAATTCTTAAAATTTCTTAAAATTTCTAAGAATTCTTTGGAATTTATTGCATTCGTACTGAATTCTTTTGAATGCCCTAGGTTTGTTTGAATCTACCTTACATTTCTTTTAATATGCTTTGTATTCTTTTAAATTCTTTGAAATTGTTCAAATTCCATTAAAATTAAAATTTAAATTCTTTGAATTCTTTGAATTTTGAGTTTTTAACTCTAATCTTGGAATTCTTTAAATTCTTTGAATTGCTTATATTTTCTTGAATTTCTTGAATCTTCTCTTGATTTCTACTGAGTTTTTTTATTCCAATGAATTCTTTTGAATTTCCTTAAGGTTTTTCGATTTCTATATTTTTGTAGTGCCTTCAATTACTTCGAATTTTTAAAAAGTTTTTAGAATTCTTTTAATTCAATCTGAATCATTTTGAATTCCCTTGAAGTTTTTTGCATTCACCTTGAATTCTTAAAAATATTTTTTGTATTCTTTTGAGTTTTTTCTAATATTTCGAATTCGATTGGATGTTTTTATTTTCATTAACAAACAAATAGTTGAACTTTCAAGCCAAAAAAAGGATTTTGGAGAAATATTTAAACTTTTAACCAAATAGTTAAATTTTTTAAGCCAAAAAGATGATTTTTTCGGATACACTTGAATTTTTAAACCAAAAAGTTGAATTTTAAACCAAAAAAGTTTATTTTCAACCAAGAAAGATGAATTTTTTGCCAAAAGACGAATTTTTAACTAAATAGTTAAATCCTTATCCAAAATGATGAATTTTCTTTGAATAAATATAAATTTTGAATCCAATAGTTAAATTTTCAACTAAAATATGTAAATATTTTACGAACCAAAAATAAAAGCGTCACATCTTCAGATTGAAAAGTTAATTTTTAGCAAAATAATTAAAATCCTCAAACAAAATGATGAATTTTCAATCAATAAAGTTAAAATTTAAACCAAATAGTTGAATGTTCACAAAAAATTGCATTTTCAATAAAAGAGGATGAATTTTGAACCAAGAAGATTAATTTTCGACCATAAAAGAATTTTTAACCAAATAAATGAAATTTCAGCTACAAATGATCAATTTTCAATAAAAATATCTATTTTCCGTAACACAGCCTTGACCCAGTTCGCTGATCAATCTCTCTAGCAATCACCCTAGGTGAAGAGCTTCACAAAGTGATTGTATTAAGCTCTTCACCATGCATTTCTTATAAAATATTTGTCGCCACACTTTTCTGTCCTGATAATTCCTAAAATGGATAATAAACATTTTGCAAAAAAATTTTATTTTCCGAATACATTATTTATAATTAACAGATAATCATAGTGGTCGAAATATAAAATATGAGTATATTGTACGAATGGTAAATTTTGATGAAGACACGTATGCGAAAGACAGCGAAGAAATCACTGGGAAAAAGGTTTTCAGTGTAATGCCCGGATTAGGTGTCAGATATCTATCATTTTTTCTCTAAGCTGCTCTCATTGCCAAACTGCAAGTAGATTTCGAGACAGGAAAAAAATCTTCAAATGTCCACTGAGCCAGAAAATCTGCTCTAAAAATCAAGAAATGTCGAAAAAGAAATTGTTATTGACATAAAAATAATTTTCATTTATGAAAAACACTAACTATGAAAAACTAAACATTCTTATTATATATATATATATATATGCATATATGTTAACTAAAAAAAAAAACTCAAAATGATTAGATTCATTGATAATAGCCCTGAAATGTTTCTATTGGGCAAGTCGAATGCAAATTTTCAAATTTAAAACTTTAAACATTTTTTGAGTATGGAAGAAAAATTTCTTTTTAATTTTTTTCTCTTTAAAATTTATGAAAGTAAATAACTTCAGATGAAAAAAAAATTAAGACCAAATTTTTTTCCTCGAAATAAAATATTTCAAAAAATGATAAAAAATTTAATTTTGTCAAAAGTTTCAAACAGATTTTTTTTAAAAATCCCTTTACTTTAAAAATATATTTAACTTTACTTTAGAAACTTAAAAAAAAAAACTTTTAGAAAACTTTGAAAAATAAAACAGAAAATTTTCTTTGAATCTTAAAAATATGTAAGTGTTTCTTCAGCTAATTAAAAAGAGCATACTAAAAATTCTTTTTGCAACTTTAAGTAAAAATTAACAAAAGTACACATTTCGTCATTTTTTGTATATTTTGACGAAAAATTGTTTTCTTACTTTTTTTCGTCTAAGGTCTAAACATAATATAATATAATAATTTATAATATAAAATATAAAATTTTAAATACAAAATAAATAATATATAAAATATAAAATTTATAATATGATATAAAATAATAATTGAATTTAATAATTTCGTCTAAACATAATTTATTATTTTTTTAATACTTTCTGCTGGCTTTTGATTTTCTACTAAGAAAATCAAATGTTTTCTCAATTCATATTTTAATTGTATATTGTTATATTAATAATGATTGTTCATGAATAATACAATATTCAAAATCCGTAAGGTATTTTTGAATTAAATATAATGTTATAAAGTCGTTAATATATGAAAAGAAATTGGATTTTTTATTACAATTTTAATAATTTATAAAAAAATTGTTTTCCCATAAAATCATTATAAAACTACTAGAACATAACTGATAGATAATTTTTCAAGAAACAAATTAATTTTGAAATTCTTCAATTGAATGGAGCTATTACTTTTTACGTATCTCGCATTTTTAAACAATTATTTAAAAATTAAAAAATTATATACCCCCGAATAGCGCATAACTCCGATTGATTTAAAAAAATATTTAATATTTAATATTTAATATAATTATATTGTAATTACTTCAAAGTTTATTCAATCCTGTTACAAAATGAAAAATTTGATTTAAAAAAATCCAAATAGGTTCAAGTATTTATTCCAATATGCTCATATATATTTTTTAATGAAGTTGATTCATCGCTGCAATTGTAATGAAAAAAACAGTAAACATATTATTCGTTAACTTTTTTTTACGTCAAAGAAAAATGAAAAAGACGGATTTTTAGATACGTTTTTTTATTTCCTCGGCATGGATCTAAAATTTCAAATCACACAATCTAAAGTTTTGAACTTAAAAAAAGAACATTCTTATTACTTGACTTCAGCACAATGAGTGCTTCGTGGCAATAAGCATAGCACGACAATAAAAAAATATAAATTTTGAGTTTCTTAAAACATCCATTTTTTTTAAAAAAGATAATATTCTGTAGTAAAAACGAAAAATATGCCAAGGGATTTCTTATCCCATGTGAAAGAATCTATAAAAATGTCCTACTATATAATTGTGTTAGAACTTTTTCTTATTTAATTTTATGGGAAGTATTGTATAATGAAGGAATTTAATTCAACTGTTTGTAATATTTTTAACACTAATACCAATTTTATTTTTCGATGAATTTCATATCTATAAATATAAGGTTGATAATGTCATTAAATTAATTATCTGCATAAGTCTTAGCATAAAAACTTGACTCAAAATTTTCTACATCATATTTTGACTTTGCCAGCTTAATTGGTTATAATTTTGAAAAGGAATAATTATATTCACGAACTGATTTAGTTTTAAAGCTGGGTAAACTTTCAGATGCTCAGTGGCACAACACGCTTTTTTAGTATCTTCTTGCCTTCTTTTACGACACTCCACGAGAAGAGGCTTCAGAAAAGTAGCCGATGGTCTTTTTTTCCATTTCTTCCAGCATTGAAGCAACTAATCCTTTATGAGACTTTTTGTGTTCTACCTCGGAAGCCCTCTTTTTTTGGAACGATTCAGATACTGAAGATGATTTTTATGGCACCTCTTAATTTTTCACCATCTTTTAAACCACAATCTTCCATGCGTCTGATAATTTTTCTAGCCATCTCAATGCGCATGTTCTTCAAGTTTCAGTCCTTTGTCAATAGCTAACTGTATATTATCTGGCCAGGAATTTGGAAAACAATTCTCATATGCCTTTTCCTGAAACAGATGTTACAATGAATATTTGACTATAATATTTATTTAATTATAATCTACCATGACGAAACACTTTTCCGGTTTGTACTTGATTCCATGAATAGACGCCCACGATACTGCTATAACTGTGCCTAATTCCTGAGGAAGAAGATTTTTGAAAGCAAAATCACTGCAAGCTACTCTTTTGACGACTTCTTGCTCTTCGGGCTTAACTACCGAATCTCCCACGATGAATGTTATATACAATTGATGTTGTTTTGCCATTGTAAGGGTAGGATTCTTAAAACACTTGAAATTCTCAATTCCTCACTAGATCTTTGAAGTATTGGTGTTTCGCCTCCATTTACAGAGTATTAAATGTATATAAAGGTTCATACGTTAATGTAAATAAAGGTTCACACGTTAATGTAAATAAAGGGTAGTGAATTAGGAAATGCTGCTTTGGTGTGAGAGTTGTGTTGTACATTTTTTGAAAAGAGGAAAGATAATGGCCTATAGCAATAATTCCTAACGACCACAGTTGTTCCCCACTCTGATGCAAGTAATGATGCAAGAAACACCTTCCTTGAGGCGTTGTGATAAAATAATAGAAGGCTTTCTTTCCGTGTAACCATAGTCAAACTGAATCATTTTTTCGCACCTCTTAAAACTAGTTTCAAAGTTATTAGTAGACTCCTTTCAATTATGTAATGGAAAATATTCGGCGGAATGCCACCAATTATGTCGTAATACTTTAAAGCATTCAATAAACATCCTCGATTGATTCCAAATTCTTTTTTGAATGCCACCCATTCTGCTGTTGTGTGATCTTTTTCTAACTTTCAAATTTGCTCAGCGTATTCCTCCTTCGTTCTTAAAGGAGAGGAATCTTCTCTTGTCATGGTGTGAAGCTGGTCATCTGGCATTTGTACACCACTATCAAGAAGTTTTAAATCCTCCACTTTAGGTTCTAAAATTGAAGACATGTTGTAAGCTTTCACGACATCAGATTCTATAGAAAAAACAAGATTAATGCAATGCAAAGAAGACCTATGTCGAGGATTCATGTTTTCCATTGGGAAATAAAACATTCCCATTTGTGTAGGTCTAGATGAAGCCGTGTCAGTTGAATTTATTTCATTGAAGCATAAAATGATTCTTATGACACAACGACACATTTTCTGTACAAGAGCATCCTGCTTCGCGGCTGATCCATCCAAAAAACTGCGCAGCACATTAGCTTCAGCTTCATCATCTGGATACAATAGTTTTTGATATTCTTCGTTTGAGAGAAGACTTTGAATCACTTCAATTAATGAGACGTACATAAAATCTTCAGCACGCAGTTCAGAATCCTCATTTTCGCCAGTTTGCTTGCCCACTTCAGGAAATTTGAATAATCATTCCTTTCCGTTTTGGCTAAACGATGAATAAATGACTTTTAAAAGACGAATCTTGTTGACGCTTTTAATGCAACTAGCAAAATACTTTAGATGAATTTTTTATAGTTTCTGGAATATCAATAAGCCCTGCTAAATCGATTTATTTTTATTTTAATCGTTTATCAATATCATCAGAATATTCCTTCAAACAAGAAAAAATCAGAGATTCAGTATTATCTATGACAGCTTTTATTACCGTTTCCGTAACAGCTTTTTCACGAAGAAATAGTATAAATTG
This sequence comes from Andricus quercusramuli, assembly GCA_932178445.1. Classification (NCBI taxonomy): domain Eukaryota; kingdom Metazoa; phylum Arthropoda; class Insecta; order Hymenoptera; family Cynipidae; genus Andricus; species Andricus quercusramuli. The sequence continues at coordinate 8,333 of CAKNXH010049982.1, forward strand.
TGCTTCAGCTGCTTTCTTCTTATTAGTCTCTGATTAAGATTGTTTATCAGCCTTCTCACTTACAGAAGCATCTTTATCAGTTCTTATAAATTGCCCATTAGGTTCCCCAGAAAATCTCTGAGACTCTTGTACTTCTGCTAAATTTTCATCCATACTTACTGTCTCATTAATCTCTATATTCGTCCTTTCATCACTTTCAGCAAAAACATCTTCAAAATTGACTACAACTTCCTCGTCAGTTTTAGAATCGTCTTGAACTCTATGGTTTCTTGGAAGATACGTAAACCGGGCCTTTAAACAATGGAATCTTTTGGACAACCAGGTTTTCCGCAAGCAATGTTTAAATCTGGTCGATTCGCATCATATCTCCCCATATGTTTTATTAGGGATTCGTCATTAATGGATTTTTCTGAACAATATTTACACTGCAGCATCTGCTAAAAGATTTGATTGATTAATCATTACGATAACATTACTCGTAGTACAAGTATTTACAGGTTAAGTTGGCATCTTCAAAACCTACATTCATTTTTAATTCTATACCTTATTTTCACAGATATTTCGCCAAGAAATGCGCTAACCATATTAGCATTATTAGAAGTTGTTTAATTTCTTCCATTTTTATAATATAAAATTGACCCCCATCCCCCTATAAAATACGACGCAAACTAATCAAAATTTTTTTATCTATTATTTTTAAATTAAAGAAAACATAGATATTTCCTAATTATAATTTGTGAGAATATTATTGCAAATAAGTAAAAATATAGGATGAACACTTGCCATCTTCTTTTAGGAATTCACAAGAAAGCTTTTAGAAACTCAAAATAATCAGTATCACGTCACTGTACAAAGACGCGTTTAAAAGAGTAATCCGCTCCAAACCGGTATCGTCGGTCATCTTGTCTCATATAATGATGACTACTTGGACAGTTGTGATACTGAAAAATTCATGGAATTTTGACTCAAATTTACTAGCATTTCTATCCCTTATAGAAGTGCTGTGTAGGGTGATGAGGTTGCTTGAAAGATCATCGATGCTATGCAATACGTTTCGGGTTCACGAGCTTAATCACTATCTCACTAAAAGAAACGTCGAGCATCCTGGTCCTCTTTGCAGATTTTAATATGTGGAAACATTTCCCTGATGTCTTTCATAAAAGATTTTAATTTTTCATCATCTAATGTTATGCACTTCGGAGTTGATATTAATTCTAAAAACTCTTATACTTGTTTGCTCCATAGAGATTTACTTCGTTCCAGTGTTAGGCCTACTTCAGCTACTTTTTTCGATAACTCTATTTCTATCTCTATCTAACGTATGTTGTTAGGAAATCGGCAAATTCGTCACCTACAACCGCGTTTATACACGGAGAAAAAAATATGGCTATAATGGTAAGAACACTAGTCATGCTTTTGTCGCAGGTTTCATTCAATACTTTTGAAGCCGTTATCCCTCGCGAAAATAGCGCGAACTTCGCCTTGCTATATTTGTAAAGAACTCACTCTATTAGAGTATGAGTACGCTTACAAAAGAGATATTAGGCCACGCCTACTTACAAGCCTAGCTTCACAGCAAGCACTGGTACGCGTGGCCTAACATCGCTTTTGCAAGAGTACTCATACTCTAATAGGATGGGTTTTCTTACAACCGTAGTAAGGCAAAGTTCCTTTATGGTATGAGCCATTTAATGCAAAAATTGTCTAACCTGATGCCAATATTGGTAGGAATTCATACCAATTTCACACATGAAGTTCCGTGCTGTAATATTAAGAGCTCAACCTACTATAACAGTGCGATTTTTTTCTCCGTGTAGCTCGCACAAAACCATTGCTCAAAAACAAAAACGCGATGTATTTTCTCGATTATTTTTTAAGCGGTATTTGAAAGAATCCTCGTGTCAAATCTGTTGCAGAGCAGACAATTGCACCTTGATATCTTTGAAGAATATGGCCTATTTCAGGCAGACCATCATACTTCTCACGAATAATTTCGTTTAGATATCGCGCGTCTAGGCATATTCTCATCTCTCCATCATACTTTTCAACAATTCAAATCGGGCTACAAAATTCGCTTGTGGATGATTCTATAATTCCCAGTTTCATTATTTTTTTTATTTCTATCTTAACTTTATTAGAGGGCATGCCGCCGGGGGCGGGGGTGGCTAGGCCTGTGAAGAGGCACAAGGCGGCCCAGCAGCCGACGAACAGAGAGTCGTCGGGGGCTGGACTGACGGCCGCTCAGAGGACCACCCCCTGACGGTGGTGATGGCTGACACCAACTACCCGGACTCATTGCTCATGGTGGAGCAGTTTGAGATCTTCAGGAAGGCTACCTGGAGGGCGCTTGGAAAAGTGTGCCCAGATCAATGGCCAAAATTTGTGACCTCCTTCTCCAGAGGAGGGGTCTTTGTATTTGTCGCAGCCGACCCAGCGGCTAAAGCTTGGCTACTCAAAGCGGTGGTCGAGACAGAGTCGTGGGAAGGTGCGTCCCTTAAGGTGGGTGAGTTTGAGTTGCTGCAAAAGAGGGTAAGAGCTACGGCGGGGTTCCCGGGCAAACCGGAAGACCCGTCTGAGGTGCTCCGTCGGTTGGAGGGATTCAACCCCTCACTGAAGACAGCGTCCCGCAAATTGTCAGGCACAAAAAGCCTCAGGAAGGGGACACACTAGGAGGCACTAGGCATCTCCTAGTCGTGTATATTCCTGAGTCCCAAAAAAGGGCCCTTTCGGCCCTCAACAACAGGCCCTTCTATCACTTTGGACAGGTCAACTTTAGGGTTATCGGCCATGGACAGGAGGAGCCTGTTGAGAAGCAGGAAGATCGGAAGCGGACTTAAATGACTGCTCCTAGTCTAACCATTACCCAGATAAACTTGCATCACAGCAAAGACGCCTCTGCAGTTTTGCAGAGGGGCATGGCCAAGACGCCCAAACCAAGGGCGTGTATACTGACGAAGTGAGTTAGCGCTGTCCGGCTGCTTGAACTATGTTCGAGAGACCTGATGGTGATAGCCATAGATCTCAAAGGAATGTGGAGGCTAGTTCTGGGATTAGCTTATTTTCCTTATGACCGCGATACTAACCCACCAGTGGAGGTACGTACACTGGTGGAATATTGCAAGGTAAGAAGTATTCCTCTTCTGTTGGGGTACGATGCTAATTCCCACCCTACTTTGTGGGGTAGTACATACGTCAATTCAAGAGGTAATGACCTACTGGAATACCTAATCACTACTGACTTAGATATTCTTAACACGGGGAACACCCCGCCGTTCCGTAATTCGGTCAGGGAAGAAGTCATTGACATCACTCTCTGAATCAGTAGTTTTAGGGATAGTATCAAGAAGTGGAGGGTTTCAGACGAACCCTCTCTCTCAGATCACACACAGATAGAGTTTGTGTTGGAATCCGTTGTACCCGCTGGCCCTAAATGGGTAAGAAATCCAAGAAGAACGGACTGGGATCAGTTTTCCACAGAACTAAGATGTGCACTCTCAGAGGTTCCCAGGTCAATGCGAGACGTGGACACCATGGAGATAGCAGCCAAAACTTTTACGGATGCCATCAAAGCTACTTATGAAAGTAATTGTCGACCTACAAGAGTCCGAAAGGCTGGGGAGACATACTGGTGGAATGGGAAACTCGAAGAGCTTCGTAGGGTAACCAGAGAGAGGTTCAGACGTGCCAGAACTGGCAAAACGAAGGAACTATGGACACCATTCACAACGATGAGGGGCGAATACAGAGGTGCAATACGTAAGGTAAACCAGGAGAGCTGGACCAACTTTTCACGGACATCGAGAAGGGAGCTGAGGCGGCTAGACTGGACAGGCTGGTTTCTCGAAATCCGGACGCTATTCTCGGTAGTCTGAAATAGCCCAGAGAGGGATACTCTGAGTCAGACGGGGATATCTTGGCCCATCTGATCAGGGCAGATTTTCCAAGCTTTTCAAGGTCTGGAGACGGTGGGACGGCAACTCAGAGGCAAGCAAAGTCACCTGTGGCCCAACTGGGCCCCAAACGACGGCTGGCCAACGAGATTGTCACCCCTGCCAGGGTCAGGTGGGTCCTGACATCCTCCCGTCCTTACAAGTCTCCTGGCCCGGATGGCATATATCCAACCCTCTTACAGAGGGCTGCAGAGATCATCATAGGGCCGCTAGTGAGACTTGCTAGGGCTAGTTTGACGTTGGGATATGTCCCGACGGCATGGAGGGGTACGAGAGTAGTCTTCATTCCGAAAGCAGGTAGGATCGCTTATACTTCACCCGAGGATTTCCGGCCCATCAGCCTAACTTCTTTCCTATTAAAAACAGTGGAAAGAATTGTGGATAGATATATCCGCGATAAGGTCTTGTCAAGCAGACCGCTCCACAAGGAGCAACACGCCTGCAGGGCTGGTCACTCGACGAAGACGGCCCTAATCGGATTAGTGAACCTAATTGAAGGTCAACTAAAGGAGAAAGGCCTTGCGATTGGAACCTTTATGGACATCGGAGGAGCCTTCAATAACACCTCTGGAGAGGTGATCAGGGCGGCCATGATTACACATGGTGTGCTTACTGCAGTCGTGGAATGGACGTGCCACATGTTGGCCAACAGGAATCTAACCACGACTATGGGTGATGTCACTTTAAGTGGAAACATTGACTCGGGATGTCCGCAGGGGGGAGTTTTATCACCCTTGCTGTGGTGCCTGGTAGTGGATGAATTGCTTCATCTACTCTCGAGTCAGAGCCTTCACTTCATAGGCTATGCGGACGATATGTTGGTTATCGTGCGTGGTCAGAACCTGGATGTGCTCTTCGGAGTAGTGCAGCAAGCACTGATGATAGTGGATTCATGGTGCAGGAAAACTGGATTATCGGTTAATCCGAGTAAGACAGATGCGGTTGTTTTCACCAGAAGGTACAAGTGGGGAACTAGGAGTACATTGAAACTTGGAGGACAACAACTGGAAATCAAAGAACGAGCTAAATATCTAGGAGTAATTCTGGACAAGAAGCTGTCATGGAATGAGCACCTGGAAAACAAGTGCAAGAAGCTAGTAGCGACCCTATGGCTCTGTAGGTGAGCCATAGGGAAAAGCTGGGGCTTGAAACCGGAGACACTTATGTGGATTTATACAGCGATCTTGCGATCCAGGTTAACCTACGCGGTGGTAGTCTGGTGGAGCAGGGTCGAGGCTGTCCACTGTGAAGTCTCGACTGGAAAGGATCAGGGGACTGATTTTGAGAGGCGTCACTGGAGTATCGAAGTCGACAACCACGATGGCACTGGGGGCACTAATAGGCTTAGAGCCCATCAAGGCTCCATCAAGGCCGTGGCTGCGAAGGCGGCATGGAGGCTAAATTTGGTGAATGACAGAGGGATCTCGGCAGCAGTGAAGATCCCAGTGACATCGCGAGAAGGCCTACCCTGAACATGCCCATGGACAAAATAGTCACTCGCCACCTCTATGACAAGAAGTATCGAGTTAGCCTATCCACGAAGGAGGAATGGGTTAACGGCGACGCATACCTGCCCCGTGATGGAGACAACTGGTTTACAGATGGCTCCAGGAACGAGGAGAATGCAGGAGCCGGCGTATATCGTACAAGAAATGGAATGGACTTCACAATCGAGATGGGGTCCTACGCCACAGTTCTACAATCTGAGATTATGGCCATATTCCAATACGCCTACAAGGCAAAAGTGTATGAAAACCAAAGAAACATCTGTATCTGTTCAGACAACAGGACTGCTATATTGGCTTTGAATGGAACAACGACCACTTTGCTATTAGTTTGGGATGGAAGAAATATGTCACGTGCCTTATTTAGGGATTAAGAATGATTTGAAGGAACTCTGTTCCTTTAATTACAAATAGCAAATGATTTTGTTTTACCAGCGCTGTCAATCTAAATCTTAAAAGTTGTGCTCGACCCACTGTTTCCAACCTAGTTTTGAGAAAATAGCGCGTGCAGGAAAATGATTTATAATAGTTTATTTATACAAGCTTAAGAATTCTAAATCATCGAATATTTTAAATGAGGCCTTTAGGAATATTGATTACATAGTTCATATAAATTCTTTTTTACATTCTTCTACTGCATAACTTTTAAAAGACTGATGGGATTGCGCTTTGGCATACGTTTTTAGAAACGAAAAAGAGAGGTCGAGTTCGTTAACCAGCCTTTTTTGACCGACGGTTCTGGTTTTTTATTACCAAAAACTAATACAAAAAATAAAAAATTCCATTTTCCAGTCAAACTATGCAAGATACGAAAAAAACTGAATAGGCAAAAACATTTCACCTAAAAAGTCTAAAAGTTTGTTATTAATAATTTCTATAGCACGAGTAGTTTTCTTAATCGTAAAAAGTTACATTCATAGAAAGAAATTAAATTTGTTTAAACGATACAAGATAAAATAAAATATTTTATAACAATATTCTTCTGCTAAATTAGATCTACAAATTGCTTGCGACTAGTTTTTGATAGGTAGTGCACTTTTCCAATTAAAAAAACAAGACAATGAATATGCTGGCAATGAAATTCTGCGTATCATTGAAGAATAAACAAACTACCTCTTCGAAGACCAACTGACAAAAGTATCGCTAAAAGTATCGTTATCACTTCGAGAGTGAAGGCAGTTTGAAAGCTGATAAATAACACTCACATCTAGCATGATAGAGGAAGTAACGATTGAAAAATTCAACATAGTCAAATTGACAAAATGACTATGATTGTTTTAATTTTTTTACTTATTTATTTTGAATAACATTGACTTCGGAAAGTCACAGTGTGGTTTAAGATGCAGCACATTAAAATTGAAATTTATAGATTTTCCACGACGTAAATTCTGGAAGAGTTTAGAATTTTTCTGTCTACATCACACTGATTAGGAATTATCCTGGTTTTTTTGCCTGGCATGTCGTCCCTCCTTTAGAGTCATCTGAAAGTAAAATAGTTATTTGTGTGATACATGCGAAAGAAGGCTGATTTCGTGAGTGTGAAGTTACGAGACGGCAGCTAGTGATGTCAATTATAGTGTTCTTTTAAATTATCTACTACTTTTAACGCTTAAGTTACTATCGTAATTTAAATCTTTATACAATTCATTATCCGTCTGTGTATTTAAGAATTTCGTTCGACACCTATGGTGGTTTTTTACAAATTGTTAAACTGGAAAAATTCCTTAATTGGCCAATCATTGTACCGATTACCCTAACCGGCGGATAAATTCGGAACATTTTATGCTTTAAAATTTTTTTGAGTACAGTCCTACTATTACATAGTACACGGGGAGAGAGGTCTCATTTTCGAAAAAGAAACAGCGTTAGAATATACTGAAACAAAATTGAACCATAACTTATTTTTACTATTTAATAATTGAGCGGTTGGATGCAACAACAGCCTACTTGCATTTTTCAGTAGCCCCTTGTTCTTCATTTGTTCTCCAAGAAGTTATGTGCCAAACTATCAAGAACCAATTGAATTCTGAAAATACGAGTAGGCTGTTGTTTCTCCCAACCACACAGTTGTTTTAATATCCGTAAAAAAATCGCAAAAAAACTTAAATGTAAAAATTTAAATGCATTTTCAAAATTCCAATTACACGGTCCTATACGGAATTTGGTCGAAAATTAAGTTGCGTGATCAATGCATCAAAGACCGAAACGCTGTTCTATCCAACGCTATCCGGCTCTTAGGCCGACGTCTGAATAAGAAAATTAAATTATTTCCGCCGGCTGAGTCTCAACCGAACCTGTCCGGAATTTGGTCGGAAAATAGATTTGGGTGATGGATGCATCCCTGCTTAAAATGACAGATAGGATCCGATAGAGTCAGATACAAAACAGGATGAAGGTGCGGATAGCCCACGTCGGATTTTATTCCGTCTCTATCTGGATCTCTTTCGGTTCGTAAAATCTTAAACGGAATACTAGCGACTCTATCCGGATTTTAACCCGGAAGACCTATGGCAAATAGCATTTTATCTGGCCCTATCTGGAACTATGTCGGAATTTACATTAGAAGACTGTTTTCGTACAAGTCTACAAATGGGATAAGAAGCCCGACAAAATGCCGCATAGGGCAATATGTACAGCGGAAATATTCCGCATAGAGCTGGATAACCCTTTGAGGCGCAGCGTATAATATATGATACACCAAACTTTTTGCAGTTTTTTATACACACCGCGACCGTTCTTAGCTCAATTTCTCTCGAATAAACTTCTACACCATCATTTGTACTTAGGCTTCGTAATTCTTTGATTGAAAATTTATTTAATTATTTATAAACAAACAAAGACGGAAAATTTTCGATTTTTTTCGAATTAATTTGGCCTTGGACAGACTTTTTAGGATAATCTTATGAAAATTTGTATAAGAGGGTTATCGAAGTCGCTGATCACGAATCCGGTATCAGAATTTGAAAAATCAAAATGGCGGATCCAATATGGTGTTTATTTTAGGTTGGAATTGCAATTTTCTATGTAATTCATTATTCAATACCACGATGTTTTAATATTATTTCAAATTTTGAAAAAATTCTGATAATCTTACCCTTGCAGGTGAACCTAGGACAGCAAGTTAAGTAACATCTATGATTTTCTACGCAAATTGGAAGATCAGCTTTTACGTTGAGAAGAACGACACAAAGAAGTGCAAGGATGGCAATAATTGAAATAGTCATTTTAATGCTAAACTGACTACCTCCTCTTCTGCTTTAGTCGCGGCTTATATACCTTATAAACTTGTGAGCGGGAAGTGGGAAGACCAACCTCCAAAACATGCACACATGCGCATTGCTGTTGTCGCGTTACGTCTTATCCCCCACCACCATCTTTGGAATCACACATTACCTGATCATGACTGTATATATACGACTGTAGAGTTAGTATTAAGCCAACGCATACACATTCAAGTGCGCACCAGAATCATCATCACGTCTTATCCCCACTCTAAGAAGGCTATGGAGGGAGGCTATCCAATAGGAAGGGTACACATTGCCAACACAAAACTGAAGAAAACATGATATGCTAGGAAATGTACTAACAAATTTGCATTCATGTAAACATATTTGAAAAAAATGTTTATTGATTTGAAAATTGTTGACGAAGGGGCTTCATTTTTATGAAAAAATAAAAAGAATGCATACACTTTATGTACAGGAGCTGAAAATATTCCTGTATGTTTTTTTGGAAAATTTAGTGTAATTTTTTACGATCAAAGCAAAAACTATTCGCCTTATTGAAAAATAGTCTGAAGAAAATTTGTAAATATTTTTGAGGTGAAGAATTTTGTTCCTTATAAAATTTTTTCGTATCTTGCATAGTTTGACCAAAATAAATGAAATTTTTGATTTTTAATTACATGCCTCCCATGATCAAAACGTTTTTTTGAAGGTTGGTATTGAACTACAGTACAAAAAGAAAAAAATAGTTTTTTTTTTAAATTCTACTTACGAGTTCTTGCATACATTGTTATCGAAAACTTTATTAGTTGCGACACTGCGCGATTATCATATTCAGTATTTTTTTTCAGTTTGCTCAGCTATCAGTGAAGATTACGAATTTTTCCATCAATTTTTTAGTTTGAAATTGACAAACTAGTTATTTTGTTCAATGAAAAAATCAATTCTAAATGTGTTTATTGTCGAAGCTTTATTCATTAAAGAAAAATTGTTAATTCTAAATGATTTTTTAAACTTAGAAAATAATTCTGTTCTTAAGCTTTTGTTATCACACTATCATTTGTAAACTTTTCCACACTCTCAAATAGATGAGAAAAATGAAATTATGAAAAAAACTTATAATATCCTAATTTACCAAGTGTATGCACTGTTGACATGAAGGAAAATACTTATTTTAAATATTTAATTTCGCAGGATTTAAATATTTTTTAGAAAAACTGAATTATTTAAAAATATATTTGGCAGTTTTGAAAATTCTGGAAAGATTCAAAAATAATTTCAATCTTGAAAAGATTTCGAAAAATTCAAACAAAATTTCGTAACATTCCTGGGAAATTTTCAAATCTTTTTTTCATTTTGAAAAATGAATTTTAAGAGAATATTGGAAAAGATTTTAAAACATTCAAAATGATTTCCTAAAATTTCGAAAACTTTACAAGATTTCTGGCACAATTTCGAATTATTTTTTATTCAGAAATATTAATTTTAAGAAAGAAAATTGAAAAAGATGTCAAAACATCTCCAATGATTTCATAAAATTTAGAAAAATATTGTACCTACAAGATTTTTATGTTAGACAAAATTTTTCAATTTTGCAAGAATACAAAATTAAAAATAAAATTGAATAAGTTTAAGATACGTTCAAAAGTTTTTAAAATATTTTAAAATTATTGAAAACTTCAAAATATTTCAAAATTTTTAAAATAAAATGCAGGTATTCGAAGATTTCGCATAAAAAGTTTAGAAGCTTTTTTTCGAATATTTGAAAATATTTGAAAAAAAATACAATGAATTTTTGTTTAAGATTTCTGGAAAAATTTATTATGATCTTTCATTTTGAAGAATTAATTTTAAGAGAATATTTCTAACTGTGAAAGTATACTGAATATACGTTTAAGGATAATTTACATATTTTAATCATTACTCTGAAATTTTATATAATCTAATATAAATGTTGATAATGCCATTAAATGATTTACTTGAATAAGTCTTAGTATAAACTCTAAATTCAAAATTCTCTATATCATATTTTGACTTTTGCCAGTATAATTTGAATTTTATGATAAATAAAAGGATAAACTATTGTCTTAAATTTTAAAATTATTTTTTAACAGAAAATAATTATTTTATTTATATGATATTTTGTAATTATTCCTAAATGAAATATTTTTTAACTCTACAGAGATTTTTCGTTCTTACTACCGGAACGTTAGAATGTGTGATTTTATATTTTAAATAGTTGTCGAAGAGACAAAAAAAATGTATCTAAAAATATTTTTAACTTTTTGGTCGTAATGATAAATTTACGGATAATAATTTCATTGCTTTGTTGATATAGTTTTTATGTACAGCGATGAGCCAACTTCAATACAAAAATTTTATGAGCATATTAAAAAATACGTAAATCTATTTTCAAGTTTTTGTAATACAATCGTTTATTTTGTAACTGGATTAAATGAAATTTGAGAATAATTGCAAACCAACATATAAATAAAATAATTAATTGCCGTCAAAAAATAATTTTGAAAATTAAGACAATAGTTTATCCCGTTATTTATTATAAAATTCAAACTATACTATCAAAAGGTTACACAATATTTCTAAAGATTTCAAAATATTATTTGTTTTGCATAAAATCAGTAAAATAAAATACATATTTTGAACAATTTCAATTTGTTTAAACATTTGAAAGTATTCTTAGAATCTCCAGTAGTACCTCACACTATTTTAATTTTTCGAAAAATAACAAAAATAATAAAATATTTGAACGAAGTGAAATGTATGAACAATTAAAACTTGCTTAGAAATTTACGAGTATTCTTATAAAACAAGATCGTACTTGAAAATATTGAAATACGACAAAGAAATTAACTCTCAGCGAGACATGTAATTGATAATATTTCAATCAAAGAAGATTTTGATTTTGAATTAAAAATAGTGGAATGCAACAAAATAAGATGAATTTTCAACAAAATAGTGAAATCCTCAACAAAAACAGATAATTTTCCAATCAAGCAGTTATATTTTTATACCAAGAAGATGAATTTTCAACTCAGAAGATTACTTTTCTTAAGAAAATACGAATTTTCAACAAATTAGTTACATTTGCAACCAAAAAGATGAATTTTAAACTGAAATGATGAATATTCAACAAAAGAAATAAATTAAAAAAAATTCCATCATTCAACTCAAAAGATGATTCTTCAATCAAGAAGATTAATTTCTTAACAATGAAAACATTAAACCTTCAACTAAAGAGATGAATATTAAACCAAAAAATAAATGTTTAACAAAGTAGTTTAAGTTTCAATCAAGTACTTCTCGCCCTAGCGATCGCGGGACCTTGTAGCTGGTGGAAGGGCTTAAGGGTCTCATTGGACTATAAATCGGAAATGGGTGAACCTGAGGGACTGCATTGCAATGTGTAGCTGCTTTGGGGAACTGACGGACTCTAGTAGGTGGGAACTAAGCTAAGGAGCAATCCTTTCAGGGGGTAATAGCAAAGCCTCCTGGAAAACATAGGGCGCGAGTTCTCATGTTCCCAAGCCAAGATGTGATCACCGTGTCCAGGGCTGAATGACAATAGGGTTAACAAATCCTTGAACACCTCGGCCCCCCCCCCCCCCTTCAGTCGTGGCTTTGGGACAGCAGGTCGAATCCCATAGTATGTAGACCCGCCCCCGGCAGATGGGGCTCTACAGAGGGTGTCTTTATTTGCATAGCTTCTCGTGGAAACGAAATGAATGACACACGAAAAACTAGTAAGATAAATGAGGGCTCGGATAAAGGACCTCATCTAACCCGCCACCAAAGGTTGACGGCTCCGCAGGGGCCAGCCTACCAGGTGTGTTGCAAACTTCTAACACCGATAACAAACAATCTTGCTGCGACGGTGGAAAAAGAGTTAACGATGCTCTCCATCAGAAAGAGGAACCATCGCGGTGCACAAAGAAGGATAGCCTATTTAGCGCGGCTTTCAAACAGTAGCCACTGCACCTCACAGGGGGCCATTGCTGCAGAAACATCATCTGAAGCAATTCTTGAGGCTCGTTGTATGGGCAAGAGAAGGAAGGACTTCAAATCCGGGCTTCGAGGCTCTCGCGATCGCGTGGGTAGAGGTCCTCCCGTCGCCGGGCGAGGATCTCCCCCGCCCTCCCCTTCGAATCGTGCCCCCGCACCCCCGACAAGTAGTTCCGTTCCGGCCGTCAACCAGCAAAGGTCCGCGTGAAGTCTCCGCCATCTCCAAGCCATGCGCATGCCAGAGGGCTGCACACTGCTCAAGTCAGACTCCATCCGAACATCGAAGTGGTCACCAGTCTTGTTGTGCCACGTTGATTTTGGGCCTTCCAGTGACATTCCAGCACTGCCTCTAAGTAGCTGAGGAAGCTGTCCGGGATTTAGCTATGGATATTCGGCACCAGCTGGTGTTCAGACTACAACCGATAACTGCTCACCTCCCAGTGTTCAGTATCTCTCTTTTCTTTGATTGGCGATAACTACTCGGAGCTCTCTTTCACTCTGTAGGCAATTGTCCAATAAACCGAAATCAACTACAAATTAATCTCTTTACTCTCTCTCACCTCTCACCTTATCTCTACCTTTCTCTTTTTCTGTGGCCTTGGGTTTGCCTTCGGGTCTTCGAGGTCACATTCTGTCTCTTCCTTCTGCGGCTTTGGGTTTGCCCTCTCCGGGTCTTCGAAGTCACACTCTTTCTTCCTCTCTCTCTCTTTTCTGTGGCCTTGGGTTTGCCTTCGGGTCTTCGAGGTCACATTTTGTCTCTTCCTTCTGCGGCTTTGGGTTCGCCTTCGGGTCTCGAAGTCACGCTCTGTCTCTCTCTTTTCCTCTCTGATCTATCTCTCTATCTCCGTCTTCCTCCGCTACCCTATGGGCACGCGCAAAAATAGCACTCACCCCAACCGACGCCTTCGTGTGAAACACACTACCCCCGCTCTCCTCTGAGCACCCTAAGATCATCGGTTGCGGACCCACCACGGAAAGCGGCCCTCCGTCTTCTAGACGTGAGTCGGCCCATCCCTGGCAGTGGCCCACCGTCAAGCAAGAACCGTGTCAGCCCCGGGGCCGCCGTTCATGGACGGGCTCCAAGCCTACGAATACCTCCTCTCGTCAAGAGGGGCTGTGACCATTCCTCAGTTTCTCCCGAGTAGTCGTCGACGGGAAGAGAAATCCATGGAAAAACTGGACGCTTTCTTGAAGCGGAATAACCAATATCCTCCGACGCGAGCTGCATCTACTTTCGCACTGCGATCCACGACTAGGCCTTCTCAACAATAATAGTCGACCAGATCGAACACAGAGGCTGGACGTAACACGCGAGCAACACGCTTCCACCCTCTCTTTGATTATCCCTCCCCACTAATAAAGGGGCTGAATCAAAGTTAACTAATAACCTATTGCTTTTTAGATTTGCACCGGTCTCTCTTACCCGAGAGGGGCCAGTACGCGAGCTCGGACCGGCACCACCGCGTTATTAGAATAATTAATAACCTGCGAACGAGTTCCGGAATGGAGTGGGGGGTGCGGACCGGGTGATTACTTCGACTTACACCACTGTATGGGCACCCCGGCATGGCACTTGTTGTGGACCTTTGAATTTTATCCATATGTTATCCCTTACGTATTCTTATGATAACAAATATGAGTATTAAATCAAAAGGGGTTGTGGCCCAACCGCCCCCCTCTTCCTACAAAACGGCGCCCGTCTTATTCCCCCTCCCCTCTCTATAACTCCCTCTAGCGGTAGCTCAAATTTGATTCATGACTTTATTTCGAATTATTTAACCTCTCGCTTCTCGTTTCCTTCAATTTGTCGTTTGTTGTGTGTCCAATTGTTGTCGCTCAACGGGAGAAAGGAAGAGTCAGGAACGAAGCAAGGAAGACGCCACAGGAAAATCTCATCCCCCTCCCCCCCACCTTCATTCGAAGTGTTTCTTCTCGTTTCTTAATTCGTTTGTGTGTCAACTTCACTGGACCAGAGCCAGTTGTAGGCATTTCCATCAGGTTAGTCACTGAAGAAATCAACAGTTGACTGACCAAGGAAAACCCCCTCTGTCGTCTGTGCGAAGGGAATGAGAAGACAGCTATTTATATCCTTTGCCACTGCGCTGCGATTGCGGAGAAACGTCTGCCACTCACGGGCAGGAACTGCATCAGTGAGAAGAAATATCGGCCAATAGCGTGGCTGCGATCCTCGCTGTATGGAGAGGGATTTGGGGTCACGCTTAGGCTCATAAGGGGACGCAACGGGATCATGCAAGCGTCAGGGGCTCTCACGGTCTCAACCCAGGAAATAATAACATACCCAGGTATACGCTGTGACAGGGTAAAGTTGACTTACCTGTCACTTCAAGTGATATCCGTATTAGATGTTTTTTTGTTGTTGAGATTTTGAATCCATCGAGACCAAGAGCGGAAGTCACCTCGGCCAAGAGCACTCGTCAGAAATTGTTCATTGAGATTATTTACTCCGTAAATTCTGCTTTCATGTTACGTAACCTCCATCTGTCAAAACCGAGATCAAAGACAACAACTACAGGAGCCAGGGACGGTCGTCCGATCAGAGGTTTACTAGGAGTTTCCAACGTACCTATCACCAACCATAGTCCAAGCATCCCACGTTCCCATGGTTACCGGCCTTAATCCAAGATGGCGGGCCATGAACGCTCCATATAACTAGCACCGAATCTGCTCGTCATCCCCACCAGTCCTTGAGCGCCATGTCAGCAAGGCGTGACGTCACTAGAACATCCAGTTCAAGAAAGCCAAAGGTGGCTAGGTGCAGCAGAGGGTTCCTTGGAGTTCGTCAACGCACCCTGAGTCAGAGATCCGCCACCAATCATGGTTTTACTACTCTACGCCGCCATCTTCCTGATCACAATACAAGATGGCGGGTCCAGAAAATTCAGTAGTGGTCTCGTTTTTGATCGCCATCTTCCTCTATGCAGCGGTACATTCCTCGACATCCGATGTGCAATCCACCATACACGATACCAGCTAACGACTGCATGACAACCAGGGCTGAGCCGCTACGTCAGAGGATTACCGAGGTTCTGGTACGCTGGAATGGTTACATAGGTGACGCCAACTTGAGGGAATTTACGACTTCTGACCGGAAATTTAATAAGAGCAGTTTCAACGGTCATTGGCTGGACTATCAACTGAACTTCAACTTCGAAATCCGACCGCGCTGCGAAAGACTACCGAGCAATACGCGCGTTGAAAACTGTAAATCCGGTAACTTATGCAGATTGTTAACCTAGAATTTACTTAGGGTTATGTCTCCATGGAACCTTTCATCTAGCATAAAAGTATTCAAGTACCTATGAAAGGTTTCACCAGACAAAAAGTTCGAAATGCGCGAAAGGTCCCATGTAAGTTTATGCGCATGCGCGCTTGCGTCTGGTCGAGGTTAGTTTATTGGCACGTCATGACATAATTATTATAAATCCACGAGCCTAGGTCCGCGTAAATTTAGTTAACTGGCCTCATGCGATGTTCCGTTTCATTTATTATTTTTGAATTTTCCCGCCAAACTGTAGTTGGAAACTTTCCAAGATTCCTGAAACCTTCTCTTGTCAAAGTTTCATGAATCTTGGGGATTTATGTTTAGATTAAGAGTTGTTTATGAGAAATTGGACATTGTTACTATTCACTTGCGGCAAATACTTTATAATCTTTGCTAGTGACCATTTAGTTCGTAGTCCACCTGCGAGTCGCGCTGTAGTTGAAACTCGGTGACCCTTGGATTTCCGATGTAAGTTTCAGTATTTAGCGTAGAAATTGTAATTTTAGGTATGCCGATAGGATTTATGTTAATGTTCCGCGAATATTGTCAGGGAATATTGTCACACCTTTAGCCAACGATGAAACTTTAGTTCATAGTTCTACCGATAGTTGCGCTGACTCGAGGTTTGTGAATACGCCTTCATGCGAGCAACCTGAGTGTTCACGGTCTTGGTGCGTCGCATGAGGACGTTCACTTACGTTCTTGGTCTTGGAATGACGGGATGTGCCACGTTTTTTTCTTCCTCTCACCGGACTGCTATTGAGAATTGGTTTTAATTATTCTGAAATTGTTGAATTAATCTGAAACATTGAAATTGGAAAATTGGAAAATATTGCTTCTATTAAGATTGGAAATATTGGATTTTGCGCTACGAGATGTCTCAGGTAACTTCTTTTTTATTTAATTCGGTAAGCGACGCGATAGGAGGGACTGTTTGACGCCATGGCTTCTGTAGACCTGCTTACAGTCGGCCCACTGCCTCGCTTGACCCTCTTAAGAGTGCCATTCAATTAAAAGTTCGAGTCAGTGCGTAGGGTGATTGTTATTTTCCGGGTTTTCTTCGAAGGAAAATATACGGGAAGAAAATGGCGCGTACGGGTTTCCTTGTCTAAGGCCTCGTGGCCATATCACATCTTCCCTTCAATTAGGCTCCCGATTAGAGTCCATTGACGTTACGCGGTCATGTATAGTCGCGTGAAAGAGTTACCATTTCTCAATCTCAGTTTAGGAAATCCTGTCTTTGACTAATAATTTTGTGTGTGTAATAAATCGAGTTTATAACCCCTTAAGAAAATTTTGGCCGTTGTGATTATTTAAGAACCACCCCTATGTCTCCATGCTCTCTTTTAGCTTCCTTTTTTTTAGGTTTCAGGATCAGGTTAATTTTGTCTAGGATATAACACTTTGCCGGGTCACCAAGATTCTTTCGTTTTCTTTTGCTTTATTTCCGATCTCTCGCTGTAAGGGCCTGGCTGGCGCCCAGATATATTTTTTTTTAGATCTTCTAGGTTTGCAAATAAACTATATATGTATACCCATGTATATACGTATATAGATACGTATATACGTGTGTATACGCAACGGTGTATCTGCCATTCGACGGAGGAATAAACCAACCCTCGCAACGCAGATGACTTTGTAATTTTAGTTAGGGGGATCATCTGGAAACGTTGATGGGTTTTACAAGGTCGGCGCTGCGCATCGTAGAGGTCTGGTGCGACAGCTCACGGCTCTCGGTAAATCCGCAAAAGACCATTTTCACGAGAAAGTACAAATTGTCGAAAGTTGACGCTCCTACATTTCGTGGTGGGAGGCTTACGATGTCACCTATGCGCGGTCGTAGTCTTGTGGCCACGAGTGAAACTTAAAATTATGCAGGAAAGGCTGCGACGATTACAAATGCCAGCATTTATGGGTGTAACGGGAGCAATGAGGACTATGCCCACTGCGGCGATAGGATTCATGCTTTGTAAAGAACCTCTACATGTTGCTATAACTAGCAGGGCGACTCATGCGATGGGCCGCCTGGCAAGAGTAAATGTATGGACTTTCGGGACTAGAAACATTTGACTCTCAAGTTATATCAGAACACGGCTAATTCTCGGAATGAGGCAAGATAAAATAATAAGACACTTAAACTTCACCAAGATTTTCTGCGTCTGCATCCCAAGTTACCACTTATTACACAAGTACAATTAAGCGCCCAAAGTGACGAATTCTAATTCAAGGTAACTTAATGCTTATCATTTATCAGGAAATTTTACAAATGCAGAGCCACCGTATTTTATTTTCCTCAAATTAAAATAATGTGAAATAATGTAATATTTTTATTTTGGCTGTGTCTAGTCGTCCCGAAAAATTAGGGGGGCTAGACCAATATTATTTATGTGGCCAGTCACAGGGGTGCCTCCTCGCCCCCACGAGATTTTGGAAAAGGGGTAGGTGTTTCACCAATGTTATTTCTATGGCCAATCACAGTGGTGCTTTCCCGCCCCCCACCCAAAAATTCGGGACGACTAGCCAAGCTTATGAAAAAACATTGCACTGGTCATCCCAAATTTCGGGGCAACGAGACACTGTGTTTTATTTTTCTCTCAAATGTCGTATGATATTAGAGCTTCGCTAATGATTTCTTTTCATCCTCAAGTAAGGGTTATCAAACTAACGCTCGTGTATATTTTTTTCATTTGAAATTTGATGTCGAATAAGAAATCTTTACCCGGGTACCTAAGTATCCTAGTAGATATACAACTACCCGCCATGAAGTCCTAGCCCTAATTTTATTTGTTTGAAAATTCATGAGTATTCTTATAAAATGTTTTATTTATATAATATTTTGTAATTATTCGTGAAGTTTATTCAATTTAGTCACAACATGAAACAGTTTATTAAAAATACTTGAAAACGGGTTCAAGTGCTCATTTTAACATCCTCATAAAAATGTTTGAAATGATGTTGACTCATCGCTGAACGTAAACACAACGTCAGCTAGAAACAAGGTTAAGTCAATTTGTTTTAGATTTATTCAAACCTTCTCAAGTTTTAAATTATTCGTTAATCTTTTCAAAACCTCTACATATCTCTAAAACTTACTTGCATTTTTGATAAAATCACGTGATCTTGCCAAACTGAACATTTTTGGTTTAAAACACATTCATTCATTAAATAAAACATAATTTGAAATTTTTCCCACGAATTTTCAGACATTTTTTCGAATTTTCTTGAAACCTTCCAAAATTTGCAATAAGCTTACTTTTTAGAATTTTTTGAAAATCTAGATTTTGTTTTAAATGTTTTGTAATCTTCTCAAAATTTTAATTATCTTCGAATCTTCTCAAGACTTCTAAATATCTTTTGAAATAATTCAGTTGACCTCGAATTTTTTAAAATCTTTTTTCGACTTATTTCAAAATCTTTGAAACTCTGAATCAATTCTTTTAAATAAAACCTAAATAATTTAAAATTTTCCCAAAAATGTTATTATCGGTATTGGTAATTTTTTTGTTGCAGGTGCCGGCAGTGTATATATAATTGTTTACCTGTGGATTTTGTATGTTAGAAATTTCTGCCCACCATACAAACACAAAAATACAAATACGTATTTTGGTAAAAAAACGGAGAAAAAGGACATTTTTAACAAAATAGTTCAATTTTAAAGCAAAGTGATGAATCTTCGATGAAAGAGCGCATTTCCAAAAAAAATTATAATAACTGATATTTCCACCTAAAACCATTTTAATTTGTGTTAAATTAGACCGAAAAATAACAGTTTTCAACGAATCATTTGAATTTCCAACTAAAACAGACAAATTTTCAAACCAAAAAGAGGAATTTTCAACAAAAGAGTTGAGTTTTCAAACAAGAAACATTTTTCGGCAAATAAAGAAAAAAAAATCTGATCTAGAATGTTGAGTTTTCAAGCCAAAAAGACGAATTTTTTGCAAAAGATTTGAATTTGGGACCCAAAAGATGAATTTTCTGTCAGAAAAGACAAATTTTCAACAAAATAGATTTATTTTCAACCAAATAGTTTAGTTTTCAACCGAACATATAAATTTACAACCAAATAATTGAATTTTTAAAGGAACTTTTGACACAATAGGTAAATTTCCAACCAACTGAATGAATTTTTGAACAAAACTGTGAATTAGTCACCAAGCAGGCAAGAAAATTAAAATTTATATAATTTATATTAGAAGAAAAATTATGGGGCCAGCGTAAAATTAACAGGACTGATTTGAACACCCTGTGAACTGCAAATTTTTTCGTTTTTCTCTCTAAGGGGTATTCATCTTGAAAAATAATAATTTTCAATAGAACTAACTGAAATTAATCGTTTGTGGTAAGTTCTAGTCTTCAAAATTATTATTCAAATGCAAATAATGTAATGAAAAGATAGAAAATAATTAATTTTGTATTATTGTGAAAATACTATGTTGACTGTTATTAAACAATAAAGTTGCTTGTGCTGATTGTAAAATATGAATTGAAATACTATTGTATGCGTCTGTCATAATTAAAATAAAAATAGTTCATCCGGAAATACCTTGTAAATTTGTTTTTTATGTTTTTCAAATGTTAAAAAATATTGAAAGTACGGTGTCAGATTATTACGCACGCGGTGAGTCATATTTCGCTAATGAGAAAACTAATCTGCTAACTACAAAGAATTGAAAGTAACTGAAAAAAATGGTGTCATTTATATTGAAATTACTAGAATTTTCTCGCTTTAATAGAGAAGGCAGTGGATGTTCTGCGCGCACAACGTTCTAGAAATGCTAAATTTTTCATTCAAATTTGTAATAGAAAAGATAAATTTTTTAGATTCCTTGAATTATAAAAAATAATTTCTAGGGAATCATTCGCGCTTGATTCTGTGTTATAACTTTCTAAATTTCAAAGTGTTACATTATTATCTATCTAAATAAGCCTTGGTGTCGACTTTTCACAATAAATAACGGAATAAACTATTTTATTAAATTTGGAACTTATTTGCCAACGGCAATTCATTATTTTATTCATTTTTTAATTATTTACAAAGTTTATTCAATCCAATCACAAAATGAAAGAGAGTTTATTTCAAATACTTTGGAATATCTTTAAGAATTTATTTCAATATCATCGGTGAAAATTTTTAAATTGACTCGTCACCGCATATAAAATTGATGTCAACAAAGCAACAAACTTATTATTCGTGAATTTTTTCCTACGACAAAAAAGTTCGAAATACGTTTAGATACTCTTCTTTTATTTCCTTGACATTGATTATTTCCCTGACATTGATGTAAAATTTCAAATCATACAACCTAACGTTTCAAACATAAAAAAAACATTATTTCTTATCACTTGCGTTCAGCACAATGTGGACGACGTACGTCGGGGCAATAAATAAGCATAGCGGAAAGTCGACGACAAAAAAATATAGAAATTTTGAGTTCTTCCGAGCATATGTTTTTCAGAAATCGATAATATTCAGCAGTGAATAGAAAAATCTCTGTATTGTTTCAACATATTTCATTTTGGGAACCTTTATAAAATAAAATATCTCCAAGGGAGATAGAGTCAATTATGCAAAGCAAGAAGTGCCAAATTTTCTGGAACTACGATCTTCGAATAGCAGTCTCCGTTGCACACTCGAGGTCTGACATCGTTCTCCAAGACTTCGAGAAATGAACTATATTCGTGATCGAATTCTCTGCTCCGTCCGAGTACAAAATTACTGCCAAGGAAAGAAAAACCAGCCTTTCTCGACCACCGGTTCTGGTTTTAATAATTTTTATAGGACGCGTAGTTTTCTCAATCGTATAAAGTAACATTAAAAGGAAGAAATTAAATTTTTTTAAATTATACAAGATGCAACGAAATATTTTATAACAACATTGCTCTGCTAAATTTAATCTACAAAATGCTTGCGACCAGTTTTTGATAGGATGTGCACTTTTTTAATTATGAAAACAAGCCAATGAAATTCTGCGTTTCATTGAAAAATAAAGGAACTACCTCTTTGAGGACCATCTGAAAAGAAGTATCGTTATCAGTTCCTGAGTGAAGGTAGTTTGAAAGCTCATAAATAACACTCCCATCCAGTACGATAGAGGAAGTAGCGATTGAAAAATTCAACAAAGTCAAATTGACAAAATGAATATGATTGTTTTGATTTTGTTTACTTATTTATTTTGAATAACATTGACTTCGGAAAGTTATAGTGTGGTTTAAGATGCAGCATATTAAAATTGGAATTTATAGATATTCCACGCCGTAAATTCTGGAAGAGTTTAGAATTTTTCTGTCTGCATCACATTGATCAGGAATTAACCTGGTCCTGGTGGCTGGCATGTGTTCTTTCCCGCTCCTTTTATTTCTGAAACTGAAATAGTTATGTGTGTGATTAATGCTTAAGAAAGCTGATATCGTGAGTGAAGTTACGAGACGGCCGGCCAGTGACTGTATTTGTCCACATTTCAGTGGCCAATCATACAATAATTAGACTATGCTAAACCCAATGACATCGTGGCCAACTATTCTGTTCTTTACATTATTGGCTACCCGTAACTCCAGCCTTAACATTTTTTACATGGAAAAAAAGGCTTTGTCATTTCAACAATCTAATAATTTGTTACTGAAAATAATGTTGTTTTATCAAATGACATGATTATATTGACAAATAAAACATAGTTAAAATAACAATGCCAACTTTGTTAATTCCATAACAAAACCTGTTTACTGAAATAACAAACTCACATTGTTACCATGAAACCAATTCATAACTAACAAAGTTATTTGTTACTCTGACAAACAGGATTATTTGTTACATTAAACATTATTTATTGAAATTAAAAATATTTCTTAATAATTATATATTATATTATATAAACAAATAACTTTGTCACTGTTACAAAGATTTTCCTAACAATGCCAACTTTGTTAATTTAACCCATTTTTTTTAATAGTCCAATCTTTACAAATTTATTTTGTTGAAGTATCAATTTTTTTTTTACATTGACAAAGTATTTTTTTCCGTGTAAATACAATCCTACTGTATTTTTTAATATTATTTCAACTTTTGAAAAAATTGTGATTATCTTACCCCTGCAGGTAAACCTAGCACAGCAAGTTGTATAACATTGATGATTTTCGATGCACGGTGGAGAACCAGGTGGAAGATCAGCTTTTACGGTGAGAAGAACCACACAAAGAAGTGCAAGGATGGCAATAATTGAAATAGTCATTTTAATGCAAAACTGACTATCTCCTCTTCTGCTTTAGTTGCGGCTTATATACCTTATAAACTTGTGAGTGGGAAGTGGAAAGACCAATCTCCAAAACATGCACACATGCGCATTTCTGTTGTCGCGTTACATCTAATGCCCCACCACCATCTTTGGAATCACACATTACCTGAGCATGACTGTATATACACGACTGTAGGGTTAGTATTACGCCAACGCATACACATTCAAGTAGGAGAAAGCGGGGTATGGTGTCAGTGCGGGGCGCGGCGACTCTTGCAAATAATGCTCGTGTTTGTTCATTTTCATATTAATTCTTTTACGTAACATGGCTTTCTTTGGTATTCAAGAAAGCTATTTTATATAATAAAAACTGATACAAAACTCAAGAAACACGAGCATTATTAGCAAGAGTCACCGTGCCCGCACTGACACCATACCCCACTTCCCCCACGCACTAGGATCATCCTCACTTCTTATACCCACTCTAAGAAGGCGCGAGCCCCACTCCAGTATGTTACATTTCGAAGTAAATTTTAGGCAGTGGAGTGGGCATAACACGTGACACGACAACAGCAATGTGCACAGGAAAGTACGGCATATTTCCCCCCTTTGGTGGGCGAGTAGCCAATAGAAAGGGTACACATGGCCAACGGAAAACTGAAGAAAAAATGATAAGCTAGGAAAAAAATGCTAACAAATGTGCATTCATGTAAACATATTTGTAGAAAATGTTTATTGATTTGAAAACTGTTGTCAAAGGGGATTAATTTTAATGACAAAATAAAAAGAATGCATAAATTTTAAGTACAGGAGCTGAAAATATTCCTGCATGTTTCTTTTTGAACATTATCACTTTTTACGATCAAAGCAAAAACTATTCGTCTTATTGAAAAATAGTCTAAAGAAAATTTGTAAATATTTTTGAGGTGAACAATTTTTTTTTCAACAATTTTCGTAATTTGCATATTTTGACCGAAAAAAATTTTATTTTGTATTTTTAATTACATGCCTTCCATGATCAAAACACTTTTTTCAAGGTTGATATTGAACTACAATATAAAAAGAACAAGAACAGTTTTTTTTTTCAAATTCTACTCACGAGACAATACATTGTTATAGTTGATTACTTGCGGCCTGATTAGTTGCGGCACTGCGCGATTATCACATTCAGTAGTTATTTTCAGTTTCTTTATCTATCAGTAAAGATTAAGAATTTTTCCATCAATTTCTTAGTTCAAAATTGTCAAACTAGTTATTTTATTGAATGAAAAAATCAATTCTAAATGTGTTTATTGTCGAAGCTGTATTCATTAAAGAACAATTTTTAGTTCCAAATGATTTTTTAATCTTGGGAAATAATTCTGTACTAAAGCTTTTGCTATCACACTATGATTTGTGAACTTTCCCACACTTTTAAATAGATGAGAAAATTGAAATTATGAAGAAAAAGAAAAAAAAAATTCGGTACAGATGTAAAAAATAGCTGTACCGGGATTAGTTTGAATTTTTGAAGATTTCAAAATATGTCGAAAAAGTTTATGGAAAATTTTAAGACAATTTTTTTAATGTCGCAGGATTTAAATATTTAGAAATTCAGAAAAATCTAGAAATTTAGAAATTCTGGAAAGATTAAAAAATAATCTAAATCTTGATTTTGAAAAATTTAAACAAAATTTCTTTACATTCCGGGAAAATTTTCAAATGATTTTTCATTTTGAAAAATAAATTTTAAGAGAATATTGGAAAAGATTTTGAAACATTCAAAATGATTTCCTGAAAATTCGCAAAAAATTTCAAAGATTTTATAGAAATTTTTTGTTGATTTGACAAGATTACAAAATTTTCGAAAAATTCCGAGTAACTTAAAGACTTGTTAAAAAGTTCACAGAAGATTCCAAAATATGTTGAAACTTGCATAGATTTCAGAAATAAAAAAAAAAAATTTTGAAGATTTGAAAAAGAAACTTTTTTGAGAATCTCAAAAGGTTTCAAGAGGATAAAAATATTTTCTCAAGATTTCTGGCAAAAATTTCGAATGTTTTTTTATTTAGAAAAATTAATTTCAAGAGAGGAAATTGATAAAGATGTCGAAACATTTCAAATGATTTCATAAAATTTTGAAAATGTAAATAAATATAAATACATAATTTTTGCTAAATTACAAAATTGAAAATAAAATGGAGTAAGTTTAAGAAATATTCAAAAGTTTTGAAAATATTTGAAAACAATTTGAAACTTCAAAATATTTCAAAAAAATCATAACAACATTAAAATATTTGAAGATTTCGCATAAAAAGTTTGAAAGCTTTTTAAGAATATTTGAAAGATTTCCGAAATCGACAAAGAATTTGATAAAATTCCCAATAATCCTTTATTTCTAATGTGAAAGTATACTGAATATACGTTTTAGGATAATTTACATATTTTAATCATTACTCTTCAATTTTATATCCTGTAAAATAAATGTTGATAATGTCATTAAATTATTTACTTGAATAAGTCTCTCATATTTCGACTTTTGCCAGTATAATTTGGATTTTATGATAAATAAAAGGATGAGCTATTGTCATAAATTTTAGAATTATCTTTCAACGGTAAATAATTATTTTATTTATACGATATTTTGTAATTAGTCCCGAATGAAATATTTTTGAACCCCATAGAGATTTTTCGTTTTTACCACCGAAACGTTAGAATGTGTGATTTTATATTTTGAATAGTTGTCGAAGAGACAAAAAAATGTATCTGAAAATATTTTTAACTTTTTGGTCGTAGGGACAAATTTACGAATAATAATTTTATTGCTTTGTTGATATAGTTTTTATGTACAGCGATGAACCAATTTCAATACAAAAATTTTATGAGCATACTAAAAAAATGCTTAAATCTATTTTCCAGTTTTTTTCAATACAATCGTTCATTTTGTAACTGTAAAAATAATTTTGAAATTGAATACAATAGTTTATTCCGTTCTTTATTATAAAATGCAAACTATACTATCAGAAGATTACAAAATATTGCTAACAATTTCAAAAGATTCCAAAATATTTTTATGATTCTAGAATTTTTAAAAGATTTTAAAATATTTGAACGGATTTTGATCACCTAATAAAGATTTTACGTTTTTCAAAGATTTCACAGCAATTTCACAAAGACTTCAAAACTTTAAAACAATTGAAAAGATTTCAAATAATTTCACAAAGATTTCAAAGAATTAAATGTTCTCAACGATTACAAAAGACTCCACAAATATTTCAAAAGAGTTTTCAAAGATTTCAAAGATTCAAAAAGCACGTACACTAGATTCAAAAGAGTTCATATAAATTTCCCAAAAATTTCGAATATTTCATTAAGATTTCTTAGATTTCAATGTACTTCAAAGATTTGAAACGATTTAGAATTTCTTAAGACGATTTCAAAAGATTTCGAATATTTTAATGATTTCAAATTAATAAAAAAGATTTCAGAATGATTTTACACATATTTTAAAGATTTTATAAAAATGCCATAAACATTTTAAAAGAATACAAGAATTCCAAAGATTTAAAAAAAGAGTACAGTACACCAGATTTCAAAGAGTTGAAAACATTTCAAAGATTTTAAATATTTCAATGAGTTCAAATTAATGCAAAAGATTTCAGAAAAATTTCATCAATATTCAATAGAATTCAGAAGGATTTAAAAAGATTTCAAAGATTTCAAAGACTTTACAAAGATCAGTTATCTTTACATTCTTTTTTCATAATGTGATTTTTCATGTAAGTCGCGAAACGAATGTATTTTCTTTTTTAAGCAATTGTAAAAAAAAAAGAATTTGTCTGAATAATTTAAAAATTATTTAAATACCGCGAGTTTGAGTATACAGTTTAACTAAAAAAGCAGGTGAAACATTTTATCTCACTAAATTTTCGACAGATTTGAATATTTTCAAGTACTAATTTGTTTTCTGTGAATACTCGTAAATGTTTTGACAAATTTGAATTATTCAAAGAATTTCATTTTGTTTAAATATACATTTTTTAAATATTTTATTTTCGCCATTTTTGAAATATTGAAATACTTCAGGTACTCCTTTGTTTTATGAGAATACTATTAAATGTTCTAGCAAATTAAAATTGTTTAAAAAATGTATTCTATTTTACTGATTTCATGTTTTTTCAATCGATTGAGAGAAAAAAAATAAGTTTTTTCCATTTTCCCACAGATTTAATTGCTATGAGTTGTCCCTTTGTTTTGCATAAAATCAGCAAGATAAAATAAATTTTCAAAATAATTTGAACTTGTTTGAACATTTAAAAGTGTACATGTACCACCACGACAATACGCCTGTTGGGTAGCTACGACAGCGCCACCAATTTAGTACTATTGGGAAGAAATTTGAATTTCAATTCAATATTAACCAAAAATCTTATAGTAAACAATTGATTTTAAGCCGAAGATTAACATTTTTGATTAAAACGAATTGATATTGACTGCTTTTTTGCATAAACATTGCCCAATTAACATCGAGATACCCAATAGTTCGTGTGTCAGATGGCGCTTTTGTCAAACTCACAGAGGTATGCTATAGGCGTATTCTGTTCATTGTTTCTAAACCTAGCTGGATTTTCAGGGTCTCTCGGCGCCATATTGGATCCGCTATTGTGAATTTTTAAAATCCGACCTCGGATTCGTGTTCAGCGACCTCAAAAACCCCCGAAACCCAAATTTTGCATCAATCTGGCGATTTCGAAATTTTAGTCGCCATCTTGGATCCGCCATATTGAATTTCATCAACCTACCACACTAATTTTTTGAGGACGTCAATTAGCAACAGTTTGAGACTTTAATCAATGGAATCGAACGATGATCCTTTTTTTACAAGCTTTTTGATTTGAACTTTCGATTTTTTCGTGGTTTCTCACCGCCATATTGAAATTTTCGAAAAGGCCACACGAGTCCACAAAGTGGGGTCAAAAAGGAACATTTTAAGCTATCGATGACTAAAATCCATCCATATAAATTTTGGGCACAGCTCGGAACAGAGCTGACAGTTTGACAAAGAACTTCCCTATATATATATATATATATATATATATATATTCGGAAAAGGAAGCACTGGGGAATGGGGATGCTTATTGGCGAAATAAGAAAACTGAGAGAAGGCGTAAGGGAAACTAGAGAGTAGATGGAAGGTATCAGAGAGGACTGAGGATTAGAGAAGCGAAATAAGAAAAGGAGATCAAAGACCTAGGGAGAAAGTAGGAGGGTTAGGGAGAGGGTAGAGAACATGTTAGAAGAGAAAAAAGTTGAGCGTAGGAACGAAAAAGAGAAGGTGGAGGCTAGAAAAAGGTTGGGGGCAATGGAGGTGAGAAAAGAGAGAAAAAAAGGCAGAAAGGATAAATAATATTGTGGTCAGAGGATTGATGTTAAGGAGTAGGAAAGAAAAGGATGGGGTGAAAGAGATAATACAGAGCATAAGGGGAGGGGGTTAAGGGAATAGTAAGTAAGGTTAGGATTGAGGGGAAAAAGGAGAATGAAGTGGCTGTCGTGGAATTGGAGAGCTGGGAAGACATGTTGGGGTTGATGTGAAATAAAAATAGGATAAAAGATCAGGGAGTTTTCATCGACCACGATGTACGGCGAAGGAAAGGGATGCCCAGAGAACGCTGAAAGATTGGGCTAGAAAAAAGAGAGAAGTGAAGGAAGAAAGGCGAAGGTAGGGTACAGGAGAATGAAATTAGAGCTGAAAATTTGGGTGTGGGACGAGGAGAAAGAGGTGTTGGAGGTGATGCAGGGGACTTGTTTTGTATGAAGTAGGGAGGTGGGAGTAAAGCATGGTGGAGGAGTAACGAAGGAGCTGTACTGGAACGTATCAAGAGTAAAGAAAAAAGTTAAGGATTTCTGGAGGCATGTCCAAGAATTTGATATTGTAGGATTGGTAGGGACGTGGGTAGAGAGAAAGAAATGGTAGAGAATAGAGCCGAGGCTGCCAGGGAGCATTAGTAAAGGTTCCAGGAGACGGTCAGAATGAAGAATAAAGACAAGGCTAGCGGGGGAATTACAAAAGGGATTGGGGATAGATTGGAGAAAGGAGTGCATGAAGGGAGAGAGGAGGAGGGGGTGCGAACGAGGGCAGTGAAGAAAGTAGGTGTGATGTACAAGTTTGTGACAGTATACGATAGGGATGGGATGGAGAGGATTAAGGAAAGGGTGGGAGACTTGCTAGGCCAAAGAGAAGAGGGTATGGTTGTACTTAAAGGGGACTTGAATACGAGAATGGGGAGGAAAAGGGGCATCTATAGGGAAGGAGAGAATTTTGAAAGAAGATCGAAGGATAAGGTAATTAATAAAGAGGGGGGAATTCTAAGGGACTAGATAAAGGATAGAATACGGTGACGAATGGTATGGTAACAGGGGACGAAGAAGGAGAATACTCCTATGTGGGTAAGGTCGGGGTATCGGTGATAGACTATGTGGTCATGAATGTGCCAGGTTGGAAAGAGAAGGAGAAATTAGCATTAGAAGGGAGAATAGAATCGGACTATAAACCATCGAAATTGCGGATGAGAGGGGAGGGTGGCGGAAGGCAATGTGGGGAAGAAGTCTCGATAGGGGAGAGTCAACGAAGCAATAAACTTATTGTTTGTGAATTTTTCCTTACGACAGAAAAGTTCAAAATACGTTTAGATACTTTTTTTTATTTCCTTGACATTGATATAAAATTTCAAATCATACAACCTAACGTTTCAAGCATAAAAAAAAATATTATTCCGTATCACTTGAGTTCAGCACAATGTGTACGTCGTGGAAATAAATAAGCATAGCGGAAAGTCGACGACAATAAAAATATAGAAATTTTGAGTTTTTCAAAGCATATGTTTTTCAGAAATCGATAATATTCAACAGTGGATAGAAAAATCTCTGTATTGTTTCAAAATATTTCATTTAGGGAATATTAAATCTATTAAAATGACGGACGGCAACACAACGGGAGTAAAACGTCATCTTGAAAGGATGCATCCAAATGAGTTTCAGGAAACTTATATGCTGCACACGTCCAAAAAAGTAATTTTAATTACATTTTAAATACCGATTTTTGGTTAAATAGTACAATAAATATTGAAAATATAAGCATTTACCCTCTCGGTTTTTTTTTCATATGTAAGGCCAAATACGTTCCACCATACTCCTTTCTTCACGAAAAAATATTTGAATCAAAAATATAATACTTTCTGACACATATTCTCATTTGCTGGTACATTTTTCAATGATTTATTGAAAGGATAAATTTAACGACATAAAAAACTGCATTGCCATATTAAATTATCTTTTTGAAGAGTAGAACCAATTAATTTTATTTATTTACTGTAAAATAAAAAGTTATCAACAGAATGAATGCTAATCGTGACAAAATTAAATAGATATGAAAATTTTCGATCGATCTCGATAGATTTACGAGATCCTCGTTTTGACGATATGAAGTGAGACGAGATATTGTCTTCGAAAAATGAGAAACAGTCTCGAATTCAGATATTTCTCACTCGTTCCGGTCGACGTGCATCACCAGTAAAAAGTAACATTAAAAGAAGGAAATTAAAGTTTTTTTTTTTTAATTATACAAGATGCAATTGAATATTTTATAACAAAATTGTTCTGCTAAATTAAATCTACAAAATGCCTGCGACCATTACGATAGACGAAGTAGCGATTAAAAAATTCAACAAAGGCAAATTGACGAAATGACTA